>OZ012737.1:83108794-83357833 GCA_963859935.3 Lathyrus sativus | reverse complement strand
ATCATCTTCTTTGTTTGAACAAAAAATGGAGGGAGAACTCCATTGAAACAGAGCTCAAACATCAATCTCCTCCTCACTCGGGCTCCTTCAAATCTCCATCAAAATCCATGATCTAAAGCCTTAAATCACTCTAAATCTCTCCCTGAGTCTAACCCTAGCCTCAGAATTCATTGAATCAATCTCTAACCTAAAACACGATCAAGACCCCAAATTATGCTCTGACCTCAATTGTCACCATTCTTCAAATTGAAAGGTGCAAAATGTTCACCATGTTACACTGATCAATTCTTGCTATAATACTCATATTATCTCTCAATATCCAGCATGTTCTTGATCCAAACAGAAATTGTGTCACCTCATTGATCATCATGAAATCTTCTCTAAGTTTCCAGAAACAATCTCATAACCACATACTATCAATCTAACCTAACAAATTGACCTAATTCTTCATAAATTAAGGTGAGGGATGAAAGTTACCAACCTGTGAATTCTTGAGTAACAGATGCACCGAATCTTCACTTCAAGCTCTCAAACCTTCCAAAATCCTTCAGTGTACCAAGTTCTTGCTTCTGTATGCAATAATCTTGATAGAAAATGCCTGGAACTCCAAATTCGATGATGACTTGCAGGTGCTGAAAATCAATTACTCATACACGATTCAGCCAATGATTTGCTTAGGATTTGCTATGGAAACACTCACACACATCCAAGAAAGTTGTTAGGATCAAAAGAAATGATCAAAGTGGCGTAGAATGCAGAAATCGATTTCAACTTGCAATGAACAAAGTGAAATTGCAAAGTCTCTTCTCTCAATCAATTCTCACCAACCTTTCTCTCAAACCCCTTCTAATCAATATATAGAACATGTTGGACCTCTCTAGATCCTTCTGGAATCATCCAAGGAGATGTTGAGTTTCTCATGTCATCCAAAATCTCATCTCATGCCATACTCACCCCAATTCTGTTTCCCTTGGTGCAGCAGCTTGTTGTCATCCCAAAATCTCCCCAAGTGAGATATTAGAGGTGTTTAGCTTGCAAAGGGCCTTGCTCATGCCTTGATTTTGAGTTTTGCAAATGTTGCTTAATATGCAAGTAATCACTTTTCAAAGCAAGTCCACAAATTGAATCTCAACTCAAAAATGTGGCTGAACCAATGTTCTTAAAATGTTTTCTAGAGTCAAAATGATATATTACATGCCATGGTTTGGATGTGTAGATTGAAAATATCAATTTCCAACTTTGATTCATTTAACTTATACCCTTATTTTAGGTCATTTTTGCAACTTTGAGCTACAAGCATTTCCAACATCTCATGATCTCCTTACTAGCCTTAAAGCATCATTTTGAACAAGTTTGATGTTGAAAATGTTTCCATTTGAAGCTTGGAAATAGGAGTTATGGCCTTATACTTGAAATGACCTGTAATCTCCAAATGACCAAAATGCCCTTGATTTGTCAAAGCCATAACTTGAGTTCTACAAATCTTATCAAGGACTTCTAGTACTCTCTAGAAAGCTAAGAGGATAATTAACAACATTAATGTTGACCAAAAGTCCATAGGAATCATCCTTCTTGGGCAAAAGTTTGATGCAAGTTGGGTAACTTTCAAGCCCCCAGATTCACATACCTCAGATGACCTGTAACTTGTCAAAGTCATAACTTGAGTTCTATAAATCCTATCAAGGACTTATAGTACTCAAATTAAAGCTAAGAACAAGGTCTACAACATTCATGTTGGGGGTAAGATGAGATGACAATCACATCTTGGGCTAAACTGCCTTGAAGATAGGGGTCAAACTAGGGGATTTTACACTGTCAAGCCTTAGAAACCCTAGCTTGAAACTTCTCAAACTCTTCAATCATGATGAGTTAACCTTGGAATCATCCTTATAGCATCTCAATGCATCAATCCATGCTCACATGGCTCTTGGATTAGGTCTAAATCATCAGTTGACCTAGGGTTGACCCAGTCAAACCCTAACTGTGCCAATCATGACCGAGGCTTCTTAATCTTGCACAATGACCTGTCTAGGCTTCATGATGGCTTTCAAGACATCTCATAAGCTCTCTCAAGGCTTCAAGTCTACATTCTTGGCTTCAGAATCATCTGAGCAGCTCTCACAACTCTCAAGTTAGAAGACCTACACACTTGGCTTCAACCACTCTCTCTAAGGGTCTTTTAACTTCTCTGACAAGGATATCAACCCTTGAACACTTGAATAACCTTCTTAGCTAGCTTAAAACTCTTGTGTAGCCCTTAATTGGTAATCATACCTCTTGATCTCCTGCATACATGTCAATGAAATGCAAACGATAATGCTAATGTGAATGAAATGAAACACAAGCTAGGTGAAGAAATGTTGGTCAAATTTTGGGGTGCAACAAAGTGGTGTACACATGTCCATAAAAATACTTAAACAAATCATCATCCCACTCAATTTTTCATCCTGATCACGAATCCATCATCCAAATTCCCTAATTCCTTCTCTAACTCCAAACACGATAGAATTTTCAGAAATCCCTCAAATCTTGATCATCATGATTCTTAAAATTAATGACACTAATGGAAACTACACTCATCAGAGATCACATTCCACTATCCAAACATGAATGACACTCCAAGAATCATGAGAAATCCATCTCAACAGAAGTTGCACAAGACCTAGCATTGCCTCTAACCGTGTAATTCCCCTCCTAAATCCATCTAGATCATGAATAGAACCTAACCACGTGAAGATTTCTATCTAAAACTGCCTTAATTAAGCATAATTTCAATTTTCACAAACCTAGTTTCAGATGAAGAACAGGTGCAGTTCTTGCTCGATTCCTCCTCCACAATGATCCAGATTCACTCTAAAACTCCTTCCAAAGCTAAAGCAATCTTCAATTTCTCTTGGATTGGCCTTGAACTCAGAATACGATTTCAACTTGCAGCTGTGAAACTTCAACCTCACTCTCTGCTTCAGGGATCAATCTTCACCAAAAAAAATGGTTGAACACACTCTAATGTTTATATAGAACTCAATGGAAATGTCTTGAACTTTCTGTAACCTTCCATATGAGATTTTCAATTTCACTTTCTCTTTCAAAATTCCATCCACACCAGTCACGATTCTGGCTCTCTTTGAGCATGAAAATGTTTGGAAAATTCATCTCATGAGATATTGGATTAGTTTGTTATGTCCTCTCCCTTGTTTCCATCCTCATGGCCTCAGAATCATCTGATGGCTTTCCACAACTCTCAAGTTAGGAGACCTACACACTTGGTTTCAACCACTCTTTCTGAGGCTCTTTCAACTTCTCTGACAAGGATATCAACCCTTGATCACTTGAATAACCTTCTTAGCTAGCTTCATAGTCTTGTATAGATCTTGATTGGTAATCATACCTCTTGATCTCCTGCATACATGTTAATGAAATGCAAATGATAATGCTAATGTGAATGAAATGAAACATAAGCTAGGTGAAGAAAAGTTGGGCAAACTTTGGGGTGCAACAACTGCCCCTATTCAAACGGCTTGGACCTGACTGGGTGATAAGAGAACGACTCTAAAACAATCAAGGTAAAATACGGTTGAATACCAACAAACCCGGAAATTTGCCAACTGCACAAGTACACGGTACTCAGATGGAGACAAATCTTCGGAACTGAAATAGCAGTTGCACGATAACTAGCTGGAGAAATACTGATCTGAACCACCGTCAGGATGATTCTCTGATTTATCTGATATCGTTGCATCCTCAAATCATCGAGGGATCACCGGTTACACGGTGACTGGTGAAGGATTAATCTCAAATCTCCGTCAGGATGATCATCTGTGTCCTCAAATCATCAAGGGATCACCGGTTACACGGTAACGGGCGATCTGCCAACCGCACAGGTAAACGAAACTCTGATTGGTAGGAACATCTTTAAAACTGAGCATGACAGTTGCAAGGCAACTCTGCTAGGGAATTGGTCACACGGTAATTGGTGAAGGGTCTAATCTCAAATCTCCGTCAGGATGATCATCTAATTTTGTTGTAGATCTTCGTCCTCAAGTCATCAAGGGGTCACCGGTTACACGGTAACTGGTAATGGATGGTTGATCATGCCATCAGGCATTCTGCGTCATAGCAGAAGAATTCCTTATCGTCGCCTATGGACTCATCATGTCGCTAGGAACCTCGACAGTATCTTTATCGGACTTCATCAGTAAGTCAATAAGGGATCACCGGTTACTCGGTAACTGGTGAAGGGCTACTCTCAAATCTCCGTCGGGATGATTATCAGATTTCACTGCAGCTTCTTCCTTAAGTCATCAAGGGATCACTGGTCACTCGGTAACCAGCGATACATAGCTGATATTGCCGTCAGGCATTCTGCGACACTGCGGTAGAAGAATTCCTCGGGACTCATCGGGTCATTTAAGAACTTTTGACAATCTCTATAATTATGCCATCGGGCATTCAAAGAAATTTTCGGGCGTCAGCCGGACTTCATCAGTAAGTCGGGAATGGAATTCTCGGTCAATCATGAACCAAATAGAGGTATCTAAGCCATTGCCATCAGGCACTTCGCGTCAGCGGGAAGAACTGCTTTGACCTTGCAGTTAGAATTCATCAGTAAGTTAGGGGTTTTGGCACCGCTGCCGGACTTCAATCATCAAGTCTTCAAGGAAATCTCAACTTCTCTGTTTAAAACCTGGTGGGGATGACACATCTCCGCTGGGGATTCTGGAGAACTATCAAGTAACTCTGCTTCAGGGATCCAAAAATCATCCTGGATGAATCAACTCTGCTGAGGACTTCAAGAATCATCTTGGACAAATAACTCCGCCGGGGACTTCAAGAATCATCCTGAACCAATAACTCTGCTGGAGATTTCAGGAATCATCCTGAGCAAACACTCTGTCGGGGACTCTAAGCATCAACTTGAGCGACCAACTCTTGCGACATCCCTGGGGATTTTAAGAATCATCTTAAACAATCAACTTCGTTGGGGAATTCGAGAATCATCTTGAGTAAACCATTCTGCGGAGGAACATCTGCAAAACAAGAACGGTAACAACCTAGCTCATGTTTCATATGCATATGTTTGACAATGGCGTAACGCTCCACGCGGTGGAAATGCTACGCATTTTAGGGTAAATTCTATGCAATCATGCAAGATGCTACGACCCCCTCAGCCAAATAAATGCTGAAAGAAAAAGCCTCATGTCAAGGAGAAAGAACCGCTCTGGTGGAGAGGAGGAATCATCCTGTCGAGGAGAAGAAGTCACACCAATCTCAATTGGACTCCGCACGGGGAACGAACTTCAGTCGACGGCTGCAGGGGAATAAAGTTCTCTGAGAACCTGAACCTACTCATCCGGGTATACGACCCACAATCTGCTGAGGGAAACGATGTCAATCGCAGAAATAAGCTGCGCGGTCTTCGCAGCAAAACTTTCCCAGAGATAACGACTCCGGTGGGGAAATACAGCATCAGCTATTCAACACTCTACTGGGGAGCACCAATCATGGCTTCAATGGCTTCCAAGGACTCGGCTCTCTTGGGAATCTGCAAACTTGGCTGGGGAAGAAGGAATCATCCTGCTTGCTAGGGAGAATACAACTCTGTGGGGAATTTCAATTCCGCTGGAGACTTCAGTCTTGAACTGTTGAAAGCTGCATACTTCAGTGTATGACTCAGCTGGGGAGATGACGTTCCTTCAGGATACATCTGATCGGGGGGAGAATCTTCTCTGTTTGGGGGGACATATCAATGCTCTTGGTCTTATGTTCATACTCCACGGGGAGATGCTGCTGAACTTGCTGGGGAAGAAGGAATCATCTTGCTTGGGAACGCATACGGCGTACTGCCTAGGATGGGCTATACCTACAACAACACAAACAAACAGACAAGATACCCTTCTCAAAGGGACCTATCAAGGTTATCATCTCGCGACAATGTTCAAGTAATTCATTGTTTCAACAATCAGTGGCCTAGGCCAGTAAGTTTATGTATGCGCATTTTATCAAAAACATCGGCATTCTTTTTCGCAAACGAAACAGATAAATGCTAAACAAACAAACATAATTGCTGAATAGTATATATTTCATTGATAACGAACCCCTGCATGGGTAAAAAATGTTTTGCAACAGATGCAAGCTCCTGGAATGAGGAAGCTGCTCAAATATAAAACATAAATATACATCAGTATATACACAAATGTCGGCAATGCGGCGTAGACGAACACCATGAGTTGATCCCTCTATGACCCACTCGACTTCGACACTTCTCTGATGCTTCAGCTTCAGAAGAGATTGATTCAGATAAACGACCCTCAGGTCTTCCAAACCACTAAACAATGAAAGTCCACACGCGGAACACAGTCATTTGCTTTTTCAAGTCCCTAACGTTTGCCTGAATCGCCCTTCCGGGTTTTCGATTCACCGGGATACCCTTTTTTGCCAAAGTCGCCCTTCCAGGTTTTCGACTTTGCGGGTGTACATTCTTTTCTTTTATATCCCTAATTTTTGCCCGAACCTTTTTGCTTTTTTATGGTTCGCCGGGATGCCCCATTTTTGCCTAGATATTCTTTTTCTTTCCAACGGGTCATTCTTTAAGCAAAGTATTTTTTAACTGCGTCCGCGTTCACCAGGGATGCAAAATCTTTGCCATCCATCGTGGATAGCAACAAGGCTCCTCCCGAGAAGACCTTGCTGACAATGTACGGACCTTCGTAATTGGGAGTCCACTTGCCCCGGTGATCGGAGTGTGGAGGAAGAATCTTCTTCAGGACGAGATCACCCGTTTGAAAGCTTCTAGGACGCACCTTCTTATCATAAGCTTTCTTCATTCGGCTCTGGTATAGACGACCATATGCAATCGATGCTAACCTCTTCTCGTCCATCAGGCTGAGTTGGTTTAGTCGGTTCTTAATCCATTTTGCCTCATCGAGTTTCACGTTAACCAAAACTCGTAAAGAAGGGATCTCCACTTCTAACGGTAGGACAACTTCCATACCGTACACCAGTGAGAATGGAGTTGCCCCGGTTGATGTACGTACCGTTGTACGATAACCGTGTAGTGAAAATGGCAACATCTCGTGCCAATCCTTGTAGGTCACAACCATCTTATATACAATCTTCTTAATGTTCTTATTAGCCGCTTTAACGGCGTCATTCATCTTCGGCCAGTAAGTAGATGAGTTGTGATGTTCGATCTTGAAACTCTGGCACAGCTCCTTCATCATCTTGTTATTCAGATTCGAACCATTATCAGTAATGATCCGCTCGAGAATTCCGTAACGACAGATGATGTCCCTCTTTATGAATTTAGCCACCACCTGCTTGGTCACGTTAGCATACGAGGCTTCATCCACCCACTTGGTGAAGTAGTCAATGGCTACTAGAATAAAGCGATGACCGTTAGATGCAGTGGGATCGATCTTGCCTATCATGTCGATGTCCCACATGGAGAACGGCCACGGGGAGGACATGACATTCAACGGGCACGGCGGTACATGAATTTTATCAGCATAAATCTGGCATTTATGACATCTTTTCGCGAATTTAAAGCAATCTGATTCCATCATCAGGGAGTAATATCCTGCTCTCAGGATCTTTCTTGTCATAGCATGCCCGCCGGCGTGCGTACCGAATGTGCCTTCGTGGACTTCTTCCATGAGCATACTCGCCTCTTTCTCATCTACACATCTGAGTAGCACGAGATCATGGTTTCTTTTATACAAAACTCCATCAGGATTGAGATAAAAATTTCCAGACAGCCTCCTCAGAATCTTCTTATCCTGGGTTGACGCTCCCGCAGGATACTCCTTAGTCATAAGGAAAGTCTGGATGTCATGGAACCATGGCTTGCCATCGGAGGCTTCCTCGATCACAAAGACGAATACAGGTCTATCAAGACGAGAAAGGACAATTCTTAGAGCTTCATTCCAAAAATTGACTTTATACATCGAAGCCAACGTGGCTAAGGCATCAGCCATCTGATTTTGAGCTCTGGGCACATGATGGAGTTCTACTCGATCAAAGAACGGAAGCAGCCTTCTGGCATAATTCATGTATGGCACAAGATTCGATTGACGAGTCTCCCACTCCCCTTTAATCTGGTTAATCACGAGCGCCGAGTCACCATATACATCTAGGTTCTTGATTCTCAAATCAATCGCATCTTCTAGACCCATGATGCATGCTTCGTACTCCGCTTCGTTATTGGTGACCGGAAACGTCAGTCTAGCGATAAACGAGATGTGGGATCCATGGGGAGTCGTGATGATTTCCCCAATGCCACTTCCGTAAGAATTAACCGCCCCGTCAAATATCAATTTCCACTGGGATTTCCTGTCTGGACCCTCGTCGGGCAGTGGTTCATCACAATCTTTCGCTTTGAGAAACATGATATCCTCGTCAGTGAATTCAAATTTCATCGGCTGATAATCCTCGATCGGCTATTCGGCAAGGTATTCATACAATACGCTGCCCTTGATGGCCTTCTGGGAAACGTACTGAATGTCATATTCTGTCAACACCATTTGCCATCTGGCAATCCTGCCCGAAAGCGCTTGCTTCTCGAAGACGTACTTGATCGGATCCATCTTCGAAATTAGCATGGTTGTGTGATTGAGCATGTACTGTCGTAAACGTTTGGCAGCTCAGGCTAGTGCACAACACGTTTTCTCCAGCATCGAGTAACGAGATTCACAGTCTGTGAACTTCTTACTCAAATAGTAAATGGCATGCTCCTTTCTGCCTGTCTCGTCGTGCTGACCGAGAACACACCCCATACTATTCTCAAGAACTGTCAAGTACATGATTAGGGGTCTTCCGGCCACTGGGGGTATCAAGATCGGAGGTTCCTGTAGATACTGTTTTATCTTATCAAATGCCTTCTGGCAATCCTCGTTCCAGATAATCGCCTGATCTTTCTTTAACAGTTTGAACATCGGTTCATACGTGGCCTTGAGCTGAGAGATAAACCTTGCAATGTAGTTTATTCTGCCCAGGAAACCACGAACTTCTTTCTCGGTTTTTGGCGCTGGCATTTCTTGTATTGCTTTTATTTTCGCAAGATCAACCTCGATGCCTCTTTCACTCACGATAAACCCCAGTAGTTTTCCAGACCGTACTCCGAAAGTACACTTGTTAGGATTCAGCCTCAACCTGAACTTCCTAAGCCTCTCAAAAAGCTTCAGCAAATTGACCAGATGTCCCTCCTCCGTTTGGGACTTCGCAATCATGTCATCAACATAGACTTCAATCTCATGATGAATCATATCATGAAACAAAGTAACCATTGCTCATTGGTAAGTTGCCCCTGCGTTCTTCAGACCGAAAGGCATTACCTTATAGCAAAACGTTCCCCAAGGTGTAATAAACGTAGTTTCCTCCATGTCCTCCGGCGCCATCTTGATCTGATTGTAGCCGGAGAAGCTATCCATGAACGAAAATATGGAGAACTGAGTTGCATTGTCGACCAACACATCAATATGAGGGAGCGGGAAATCATCTTTAGGGCTCGCCCTATTCAAATCCCGATAATCGACGCACATTCGCACCTTACCGTCCTTCTTCGGTATAGGCACTATGTTGGCGATCCACGGAGGGTAAGTAGTGACCGCTAAGAAGCCAGCATCAAGCTGTTTTTGCACTTCTTCTTTGATCTTGACGGCCATATCTGGTCGTGTCCTCCTAAGCTTCTGCTTAACGGGAGGGCAATCTTCTCGCAGCGGCAAATGATGGACCACAATGTCGGTGTTAAGTCCGGGCATATCTTCGTAAGACCAAGCAAAGATGTCACTATACTCTCTCAGCATCTCGACCAATCTTTGCTTGACATCACTCTGTAATGCGGCCCCTATCCTGACGTTCCTGACCAGTTCTTCAGAACCCAAATTCACAATCTCAATCTCTTCCTCGTGAGGTAGAATAACTTTCTCTTCTTGTTTCAACAAGCGGGCCAACTCTTCGGGAAGGTCTTCGTCTTCATCAATCTCTTCTTCAGCTTGACAGATCGGGCAATCTAAGTCGAAGTGAGTCGTAGAAGGTCCAGAGTCGATGTCATCTGCTATGTGGATCCTGCAATAACAAGGGTTAAGCTTAAAACAAGGATATGAAGGTTAGCACAAACCCTATTGCCATTTTATTGTTTTTCAAAACAAATATAAAAACAGGAATAACAGAGATCTTAATATTTGAATACGAAGAAAAACGCCTTTTGATTTATTGGTAAAATGCATGTACATAATCAAACAAGGCACTGACAATAAACCGCTATGCCCCGGGTAGGACATAGGGTTGTACAATGATTGGAGAAAGTAAATCATTACTCTTTGCCTGTCACTTGGATGGTATCCCTGATGGACCAGTTGGAGAGGCTCTGGCTTGGTTTACTTGGCTGGACCCAAGAGTCTAGGTCGCAATCGCTGTCTTCGCCGTCTTCCGACACTGCGTTGACACTTTCAAATATCACCCCGCCACTGGTAAATTGGATCGGCCCTTTACCTCACGACGCACTGTGAGAAGAGGAGGCTTCAGCCGTAGGAGAGTATCCTAACCCAAACTTGTCCTGTTTGTTAGGTATTTCTAGAACCTGCCCCTAGCCTGGGGTAGATCCGGCTTGAATAATGGCTCGGGATTCCTTGAAGGAAGAGAGAGTCATCTCTGGTTTCTCAGTCATTACAGGAGCCACGTTCTTGACTTTAACGGCTTCGAACGCCTGACATAGGGTTTCGATGATTTCCCCATCCATCTCAACATATTTGAAGGATGATAAATGGCTCACCATTATGTCTTCCTCGCCACATACAGTCACGATGCTGCCTCCGACAGCATACTTGAGTTTCTGGTGCAACATGCAGGTCACGGCGCCAGCAGAATGGATCCATGGCCGACCTAAGAGACAGCTGTAGGTTGGCATGATGTCCATAATGTAGAAGACTGCGTCGAAAGTTTTCGGCCCGACCTGGATTGGCAACGTTACCTCTCCAAAGACATGACGCTTGGTTCCATCGAAAGCCTTCACGACCAGATCACTGGGTGTGCAAATCAATCCACGAGTATCTAACTTCATCAATGCCTTCTTCGGAAGAACATTGAGCGACGACCCTGTGTCCACCAACACATGAGACATAATCGTTCCCCTACACCTTATCGAGATGTGCAGGGCACTGTTGTGGTTTCTTCCCTTCGGTGTCAGCTCCAGGTCAGTGAACCCTAGCCCGTTTCCAGCATTCACGTGGGCTACTACCCCTTCCAACTAGTTGACCGAGATTTCTTGCGGTACATACGTGGCATTCAAAACCTTTAACAGCGCGTTGCGATGTGACTCCGAACACAACAACAAATTCAGGATGGAAATTTTCGAGGGTGTTTGATGGAGGTGATCCACGATCTTGTAGTCACTCTTCTTGATCAACCTCATGAACTCTTCAGCGTCCTTAACAAGTAAGTTCTTCTCTACCCCGCGAGGGATTTCCTCAACGACTTTACTTTTTCCCTTGTCGGTTTCTTCAGCTTTATCTGCTTTGTCCGCCACAATCTCAGGTGGAGCAAATACTCTTCCGCTGCACGTGATTCCGCCAATTCCCACTAGGTTATCCACAGACTGCCTAAATGGTTCTAGTTCCAACTTCTGTCCGTTACAGTAGACGTCTGCCCCATAGTGCCATGGGACAGCATTGGTGCTTTCAAAAGGTATTGGCCCAGCTTTGGTGATGGTAATTGTGGGCGGCTTGGATGCAGAAATGGTTATCGTCTAGCGAGGGATTGTGATGCTGGCAACCTCATCATCCTGCTTCAGCATTACCTCTCCAGATCTATTTTCGGCCCTTCGGCTAAACTGCAAGATTCCTTCGGTCATCAGACTCTGAATCCCCTCTATCAACTGTTCACATCCATCAGGACAAGTCGCACAGCCCATACACAGTTCTCCACAGCCTGGAAAAAAACCTCTCTTCATCAGCTTGGCTTTAACGAAGCTAAGCGGTGTCTTCAGATCCTTGACATCAGTCAACACATCTAAATCCTCTTCATCAATAATGGCATTCACCCCACCTCCCCTATGATTCGGCATAGGGTTCTTCGTGACATTCGGCACATTATCTGAGAAATTGATGATCTTAGCATCCACCATATCTTGTACCTTGTGCTTGAAGGCTTTGCAGTTTTCTATCGTGTGGTCGGGTGCCCCTGAGTGAAAATCGCATGTTGCATTCGCGTCATAACCTGGCGGAGGTGCCCCTGTCAAGGGAGCCAGGGTTCTCTTCTGGACTAGCTGTAACTGAAGCAGAGTTTGTAACAACTGAGCATAAGACATGGGCGGTGTCTCAAGGTGACGGCTCGACAGAGGTGCCTGTCGCTACTGCGAAAATCGGCGCCGGCAATACAGAAGAGTCGCCACCGTGCGTTATTTATCCCAACGGAGGGAAAGGAAACGCTCGATGTAAACCTCGCAAAAAACGGGAAAGGTATGGTCATCGCAACCAAAACCTGGATTCGGGAGTCGGTTACGTAAGGGGAAGGTATTAGCACCCCTCACGTCCATCGTACTCGATGGGATCCACGCTTGCTTGTTTGTACGGATTACACTTCTATCTAAACTAAAGGATGAGGTCTGAAAAGAAAAGAAAACATGACTCGGCAAAGCATCGCACTTTATGCCTACGTATTCCCGTCTGGAACGAGAAATCAGAGTCAACGTAGTTCGCCTAACTACGGGTGAAGGTGGGGGAAGGTTGCTCGCTAGGATATCGCATCCTATGCCTACGTACTTCCACACAGCATGGAAGATCAGAGCAAACGTAGTTCGGGCTACGCACGACACAAGCTGTTCAAATGTATTTTATAAAAAATATCACCTTAAACAAGGGTTTTCTTATTGCAAAAAGGTTGATGTTTGTTCAAATCTTTTGACGGAAGAAATGAATTGATTTTGTTATAGCCTTTATTAATGTTTTTCTGTTGTTTTGAGAAAGAAGAGACAGAATTCTAACCTATGGTTGAAAAGGGAATCACACTAACCTAATGTTATCATGCATGGGTTAAGACCTAATGTCTATCACACCCTCCCTTGAACAAGGAAGAATGGAAGTCCTACGGGAAAGGAAAACGAAAGGAAGAAACGGAAATACAAGTAATAACCGCATATAAATGAACATGAATATAGCAATGATAAATGCGATGCAAAGGAGGGAGGAAGGTTCATCTCAACCTCAAGCCCATTCATGGATGGAATAAGAAAATATCAAGTGATCATATGCAAAGAATCGAGTGAAAACTCCGAGTGAAACGCGTAATCCACTATTTGGAATCGTAACGTGCTATCATGCAAACAAGTCGATAATTGGGCAAGCTACACATACAAATAACAGCCACCTAAGGGGTCTTCAAATACCTCTAACCTATCTATAATAAGAAATATAAACCACGGCGTTCACCACGCAAACACAAATCGGCCGTTGGAGCCTTAACAAAAATAAAGTCCGTTCGGAAGTCCAAATTACAAGTTCGAATACAAAACATAAGAAAAATAGAAAAATGTGCTAAAAAAATCAAATAAAAATCTCTCATTACCTAAATCAATCCACAAACCAGGGGTGAGAGATACCATAAAAATATCCACAATGAAATGGTCAAACAAGATGGAAACAATGCAAGATATCTCATGTATACCAAAGGAAAGATTAAAGTGGAGCATGTTAAAGAAAGCATCCAAAACCAATTAAAATGGTACAATAAAATTCCCACAAAAATATATCACAATACCTCAACATGTGTATGAGATCCCTGCAAAAGGATTGACATTTAAACAATGTTTTGATACATCAAACAAAATTCACAAAATGATAGCACCAGCATTTGATAATTTTTGACAACTAAAATGTGAAAAAATCTAATAAAATGAAGAAAAATGGAAAAAATATGGTTCCAATTCTGTAAAATTCCAAACATCTTGAAGATTATGCAGAAAAAAATGAGGATCAAAAAGACTAATTTTCCTATATTTTATGATTATTTGAAGTCAGCATATAAAACATAAAGATGAAAAAGAAAAGAAACGAAGAACTAATATGAAGCAAAACAAATAATTGAGCAAAAAAAATGGAAAAACAGCCCATACAGGGGTCGAACCCGCGCGCGCGGGGTGAGGAAACGGAGCCAAAACGGCATCGTTTTGGAGGGGACACGTGGCGCGCTACAGTGCGTCTTCTCCCTTGTGTGAGTGCTGGCCGGAAATGCTGTAGTGGTGGTGGCCGGAATTTTTTCCGGCGAATCTTCAAAACCCCATAACTTCTTCGTTTCTTGACGGATTTTCGATTTTTTTGAGTCCATTTTGCCCAGAATTTTATGTAGAATAATAATATGGCCATGAAACATATTAAAAACCTCTAAAAAAATTGAATCCGAATTCAACTCAAAAATTCAAGAACTAAAAGTATTCATGAAACTCTCCCAATAATATCCAGAATCCAAGGCCATGTTATGGTGAATGAAATGATGTAAAAAAAAAAGCAATGGAAAGATGGATTAATATTGTGTAATCTTGAATTACCTAAACCTCCAAAAAGTGACTTCTATGGCCTTCCACAACCTCCAATGCTTCAAGAAAGTTGTATAGAACCACTCACTAATATTTTCCAGAAATGATTTGATCAATAGAATTGCTTGAAATGGTGGAGAGAATAAATTTGGAATTTTTTCATGGAGCTTCTTTAATGAACATGTAATACACTTTTCTTGCACCAAAAGTTTGTCAAAAAATTGAGGAAAATGGTATGTGAATGGTATGGAATTAATTGTGATAATAGAATGGAAAAAAATGGAGAGAAAGAAAGATATGAAATTTGAATATTCAAAGGGTGGCAAAATGTGAAGAAAAATGGAAGGAAGAAAAAATGTGTAAGAAACTTTGAAATCATCACTTTTCACTTTCTATCTTCACCAACCTCTTCTCTTAATGATCTCAACTCAATATATAGGAGAGGATGGAAAGATCTAGAGGCTTCTAGCTCAATCTAAGATGCTTCTAGAAACTTCAAGAATTTCTCATGATATGGTATTTTGAAATCTCATGATATATCACCTTAATCTCTTTGCAACCCCTTGAAAATCTCATTACATGACAATATGGAGGAGTATGAGTGAAAAACAAGGGATTCCTTTGCCTTATGTTGAGTTTCCCATAGTTGCCTTATTATGCAAGCAATAGAATTAGAAAGCAAGTCCATTTTTACCCCCAAACCAAAATTGTGGCTGAACCAAAGTCTTTAAAATGTTGTTTAGACTCAATTTGATATATTACATGACCCATTTTGGATTTATAGATTGCCCAAACCAATTTTCAACTTGAACTTTTTCAACTTATGTCCATTTTTAAGTCATTTTCACCACCTTTTGTCAATTCTTGTTCCATGCATTTCCAAACTTTCATGACCTCTTTTATAGAATTAAAATGCCATTTTGAGCAACTTTGATGTTGTGAAGTTTTTCATTTGAAGCTTCCTTGTATGAGTTTTAGGCATAGGCTTTAAAAGACCTGTAATTCCACTTTCCCAAAATACCCCTGACTTTGCACAAACTATAACTTGAGCTTCACAAATCAGATGAAGGCATACCATACATTTTTGGAAAGGGGAGACCATGAGGAACAATTCTTATTTTTGCCAAGAATTCATTTGAAAACTCCTTGAAGGGTAAAAGTTGTTTGGAAGACAGACAACTTTCACAGACAAATTTCAGTGCCTTCAGATGACCTGCAACTTGCAAGGACCATAACTTGAGTTCTATAAATCATCTTGATGACTTCCACCACTCAAATTAAAGCTATGAAGATACTCTACAAGTTTAATGTGGACCAAAAGTTCATATGAAGCTTTCATTTTGGGTTACATTGCTTTGAAGTTTGACCTAAATCAGGGGATTTTACACTGAAACCCTAATTTGGTAACTCCTCTTCTCCTTGACTCCTGTTGATTTTTCTTTGGCACAGCACCACATCCATATCCATGTAGCAAATAATGAATCCCACATCCTTCAGATGAGCCTTGATGCCTTTCAAATTAAGCCCTTGACCTAGGATTGACCTAGATAAGACCCTAGTTGACTGACTTCAACTGAGGCTCTTGCAATCATTCCAATGACTTGGTTACTCCTCAAAAATGATCATCTAGGCTCTTCATAACATCCATACACACTCCATGCTCTTGGCTCATAGCTTACACTTCCTCTGATGATCCCCAAATAACCTCAAGATAGGGGAGAACCCAATGAGTGATCTGTCAACACTTCAAAGCTCAAATTCTTCCCTGATGACCTGAGTAGTCTGGAACATGAATGAAACCCCTTGAGTATGCCTCTTGAGATAAGAATAGCACTTGATCCCCTGTTTATGCTATGCAATGCAGATGAATACACTATGTACATGATGACAATGCAAATGACTATGCAATTGAAACATAAACCTAGGTTAGAAAAGGTTGGGCAAATTTTGGGGTGCAACAGCTGCCCCTATTCAAGCGGCTTGGACCCGACTGGATGAAGAGCGCGCAACCTTCAGACATTCGAGGTACGAGACGGTTGAATATGAAAGAACCCGGAAATTTGCCAACCGCAAAATCAAATTGCTAATACGACTACAGCTTAGGGAAAATATCATTCAGAAAACTGAATCTGGTTGTCACGGTAACAACTGATCAATTATATGATAAGAACTGACTTGATTTCGTCCTCCACCACCTGCGTGATGCCACAGGCCTTGAATCCACAATTAATTCCAAATTTTGCTACAATAAGCATGCATCGAGCCAAAGAACCACGTCGAAAACACAAAAGTCTTGACCTTCGTTTGTAGAGAAACAAACAAAATGCTACGTAAAGCGCGAATCAGGCATCCGGTGACTTGAACAAGTTACTCTGTGGGATACATCTCCGACGACACAGATACTTGAACAAATAATTCCGCAGGGAGCCACTCCGTTAGCACGGGTAATGATTCTGCCAACACCGATAATAATTCCTTTGACAAAAGGTAACAACTCCATCGACCAGGATAACAAACTGCCTCAAACAAGGCATAATAACTCCTCAAACCAGGGTGTAACTCCATCAACCAGGGCAACAACTCCCTCAACCAGGGTAATAACTCCTTCAACAAGGGCAACAACTCCCTCAATCAGGGTAATAACTCCTTCAACCAGGGCAACAACTCCCTCAACCAGGGTAATAACTCCTTCAACCAGGGAAACAACTCCCTCAACCAGGGTATAACTCCTTCAACCAGGGTAATAACTCCTTCAACCAGGGTATAACTCCTTCAACCAGGGTAATAACTCCTTCAACCAGGGTAATAACTCCTTCAACCAGGGTATAACTCCTTCAACCAGGGTATAACTCCTTCCACTAGGGTATAACTCCTTTAACCAGGGCAACAACTCCGACAGCCGTCAAACACCTACTTCGACGGCAGGTAGTAATTTCAAGATTTTCAATACTGACGTGACAACAGTCTGAAGAAAACTTCGCTGGGGAAGAAGAGAAGCTTAACCAAGCAACTCTGATGGGGAAGAAACTCTACTGGGGAAATCACGGCGATAACTCCAAAAAATCTGAACTATGAAATCTTGTAATGCCGACATAACAGCGACCTGAGAAGGACTCAGCTGGGGAAAAGAGAAACTCAACCAAGCAACTCTGCTAGGGGTCCACATGATAGGACGAACACGATCACTGCTCGCCTTGCGCCACAAATCCGACTATCCGAACATCTTCCTGAATCATAACCTCAATTATCTGCAGGGGAAAACAAACATCTGAAACCAACGAGGTAACCAACCTGGTTTATGTTTCCGAATACGTATGTTTGATAATGACGTAATGTTTCCATATAGCATGGAAATGCTACGTATTTGGGTTAGATGCAAGTATGATGATACATGCAAATGCAATGAGGCGCTCCAGCAAAATAAATGCTGAAGACAAAGCTAACTCCGCCGAGGATAACCGGATATCACATAATTATTCCAGCCAAAATAAATGCTGGAAAAGTGAAACCAGCTCCGCTGGGGAATAACATATGTGCCAAGTATGATTGGACTCCTCTGGGGAAAACAGACGGAGTCTTCCTGCGTACCAATGAAGATTGGATTTGAAACTGACGCGCCAACACGGACGGGCCTTACAGTGATTCCCAATACATTTTTCTGGTTGAAGAATCGGAAGATAGTAACATGACTTCCCGACATTCGTCTCACACTTTAAGATTGACTGAATCTGCTCGAATAGCTCTGAGTAGCTCTGATGATACGGAGAAGAACAATTCCTTCGCTTCTGATATGCCCCGGCCTGTGGGACCTCTGTGGGGATAGTCCTCAAAAGGGAATCTGAACATTTGTACCCTGTTGGTCTGATATGAACTGCCCCAGCATTCTGAACTTCGGAGAAATACTTCACACCAAATGCCCCTCGAGTAAAGAATAACTTCTGCGCTCTTAAGATGGCCTGCCCCTGATTAGCTGATCCAGAGCAGTACCTCCAACTACGAGAGATTTACCGAATCTCGACCTGATTGCCCCAGAGTAACCGACTTTGAATGGCTGACCTGACTGGGGAGCACTTAATGGCTTGCCCCGTCTTGCGGAGCATTCGGGCGCTCTGCATTCTATCCTGACCATACTTTCCACTGTAGGAAACTTTTCTGCTGTCAAGCGCTTACTCGCAAGTAAAACAAGTTGTTCTGCGTAAAAGACGTATTAATGCAACACATATGATAGTTTTGACATCCAATCTGTTCACTGGGAAAAGGGAAAAACAGTTTATAGCATATAATGCACAAAACATTTATCAACATCAATACCAACATGGTAAGAGGAACCCTTTCAGGAGTCAGAATCGACGCGACCTTTACCGAAGTATGCTTTCGAAACAACCTGCTTCAATTAGGACTTTTGAAGGTTATAACATGGTCAGGTTCACGGTTTTGAAGGAAAGGATAAAGGCTCAAAGTTTATTTTAACCCACCCACTCTCCTTGATGTTCTCCCATCCTATGTTCAGCTAATTCGACCTTAGCGCTCACCTCTCAGAGGCTGAAAGATAGGAGTGATAGTTCGAGAATCCATGAGTTTTTGGAGTGACAGCCACTCACTTTTCGTCTTTGACACTTAGGGTCACACGACTCGCATTTGATTTGAGGATTTTTTCTTTTTGTCCTCCTTTCATCTTTTTTTTCTTATCCCTAACTTTTGCCTAGACTGACTCCTTTTGAGCTTCTTTTGATTTTTTGAGTCCAGCGGGATGCCCTCATTTTTGCCTAAGTCAATTGTTTTCTTTTCTTGACTTAGCGGGCTTTTGATTTTTTTTCTCTTTTTTCTTTCGAACAAGTCGTGTGACGCTGGTTGTCTGACTCTTTGGGGAATGATGTGACTGTTTCACTCCTAATGCTGAACCATTGTGGTTTCTTAGGCACGACCTCTAGAGGTGTGATTGATCCTCGAACGGGCACTCCTTTTTGTAATTTGGGCGTTCGGTCAAATTAGCTAACACCTACCCTGCCCCAGGTTAAGATTGAGGGTTTTTCGTTTTCAGAAAGAACTCCTACTACTAGGCTCAAAGGGGTAGACAAGGGATTATCTTCCTTATATCTCCGGTGTTTAGGGATTTGAAACAATGCCTGTACATCATCAGCAGGTTTTATTTCAAAAGCATACAATCGGAAGTTGCATGTCGTTCACTTTCGTCATCCTCCCCAGATCCTTCTTAACCAAGCATTGGACATTTGCAAAAACGATTGGTGAACACGACTGGATTTAATCAAAACATGCATATTTATTTCATTATCATCAATTGAAATGAAAACAACAAGTTTTACAAACAAGATTGCATTTTAAACAGGAAAGAAACTACAAATGTAAAGAAATGACAAGATAAAACACAGAAAAATGCCAGCTTCCTAGAACTGGGCTTTCACATCTGTCCTGCTGCTGAACCAGCTATCTTCACAATCAGTTATTAGAGGCAGCCTACCACTGTTCTGATCTACTTTTAACGGCCCACCCGAACTATAGAACTCCTCTTTGTCCACCATACTCCAGCCTATTCATGGTTTGGCATTGGTTGTTGTGTAATATTGGGCCCTTCCGTACCAAAATTAATAGCAGTGCTATCAAGCAAATCTTGCACTTTATGCTTGAAAGCGTGGCAGTTTTCGATATTATGGTCGGGTGCCCCAGAGTGGAATTCACAATGCTCATTAGCGTTATAACTGGGTGGGGGTATCCTTGTCGGAGGAGCCATCGTTCTTTTCTCGACCAACTGTAACCGTAACAAATTCTGAAGAAGCTCAGCGTACGATACTGGCGGCGGATCGAATACCCTTTTCGGCTTCCCGTTCTGAATTCTTCGCTGAGCCAGATGTAGTTGCCCATGCTGCTGCGGCTGTTGCTGATGTTGCGCGGGGATTGTCACACTTGCAACTTGTTGCGGTTGGTATTGCCTCCATCCCCTATTTCTTCCCCGAGAGCTACATACCGAATTGGCATCTTCCTGTTTTCTACCCCCGAAAGCTTTCTTATTGCTTCCAACTGAAGCAGACTCTCCCGCTTGAATCTTACCGATTTTTATCCCGTTTTCTATACGCTCCCCCATCAGGATCAACTCGGAGAAGGTACTCATTAAGAAGTTGAGCAGCCGGTCATAGTACATTCCTGCGAATGTCCCTACGAACAAGTCCATCATTTCACGCTCCACCATAGGAGGTTGTACTCTGGCAGCCAAATCACGCCATCTCTGGGCGTATTCTTTGAAGCTTTCACTGGGCTTCTGAGAGAGGCTTTGCAGCTGAACCCGGTTAGGGGCGAGATCGTTGTTGTATTGGTAATGCTTCACGAAAGCTTCCGCTAGCTCTTTCCAGCTTTTTATCTGTGTTGGCTCTAGGCTCATATACCATTCCAGCGACGGCCCTGACAAGCTGTCCTGGAAGAAATGCATGAGCATCTTTTCGTCGTCTGAATACGCGGACATCCTCCTGTAAAATGAACGAACCTGTACCCTCGGGCACGTGTCCCCTTTATATTTATCAAAAGATGGCGCTTTGAATTTCAGAGGTACCCTCAGCCCTGGTACCAATCCCATATTGGACATATCCAGCCCCACAACATTCTGGCTGGCTAATCCGTTCACTTTCTCTTCTAGCAATCTCATCCGATGGTTGTCACCCCTAGCTCTTTCATAACCCTCATTCTAACCAGAGAACACATCCTCCTGACGATCCTCCCAGCGAGGTACTGCATCGTATCCAACATAATCTGCATCACGGCCCGGACCCGTTTGGAAATACCTGGGGTCGTACCTCAGATTGCCCATCTCTTGAGCGTTGTATGCACCAGTTCCGTATCCAAGATTACCGTAACCATAGCCACCAAACCCAGCCTTGGCGCCAGCAGTGCTGCCATACCCCATGTTCACACCATTGAAGCCCTGGTTACCATTGATACCATTCATTCCGACATTCTCAACGCCCCCATTAAAACCCTGGTTGACATTACCCACAAATACCCCAGCAGTATCTGCATTAGCATTCATATTACCGGTGTTCCCACCTCCACCTACAGGACCAGTTTCTCCAGCATTCAAACCGGTTACGGGAATAGCATCAGCACTTTGACGATTCTCAATTCGGGGAGAAGCAGCAATATTTTCACCATGCGGTGTCCCGTTGTTTTCAGCCCGTGCGACTATCGGTTAAACCAGATTCTGCAGCTGCTCTTGTCCCTTGGCGATGGTCTCCATGGTTTGCATGAGCAGGGCCATCTTGTCACGCATCTCTTGCATTTCACTCTGCACGTTGTCCATGATCTTCTTCTGGTTAGTCCTTGTGGAATAACGATGGATTCGTTGATCTGCAATCCTGAAAGTACCTGAAATGGATGCAGGAGATAAGATACACGGATCACAAACCTGTAATTCAAATATGAGTATGTATGCAAAATGCAATATGTGTCTGCGCATTAGGGAATATTACTCCCTCCGTTCTAGTGCTAATACATTTGATACAGGGCAGCGCCGTGACAGTGCGGTGACAAAAAGTTGCAAGAAGTTGAAATTCAATCACAAAAGAGAAAACAACTCATATATTGAACAGGCCTTCAAAGGCAAAAGTATAACACCAATGTATCACAAGACGAACAAAAGCATGACCTCAACCCACAAGCCGGGTGTACGGAGGATAAGCCTGAAAGTCGCTCTTTCCCAACAATGGTTTTCCCCTTCTAGAGATGTGATTCCAAGCGTACTGCAGCTTGGCCAATAAGTCTCCACTCAGGTCACCTGTGAAGTACAGAGATTCCTGTACCTCTTCTGCCTTCGGCGGGCTCTTCAATGCATATCCAAACTGACGAACAAGCAAAGAAGGATTGTAATTGATACATCCTTTCCTCCCAATTAAGGGCATATTTGGATATCCTGCACAGCTAAAAATAATCTCGGAACCCAGCAAATTCCTATCAAACCAAACCATCTCCTCAGAAGTCAATCTCATAAGGCGCTCGGACCAATCAGACTCATTTGCAAGCTCTACGAAAGGACCCTTCTTCGGTGAGTGTTTATCAAACCACATCTTCAGTAAAGGCACGCAACAATGAACACTCTTCCCTCGCCGGTTCTCATTCTTGTAATGGAGGGAATGGTAGAAATCCCCAATCAATGTAGGTATTGGATTACCGACAGCAAACAGATAAAGTGCGTCAAAGTCAACAAAGTCTGGGAGGTTTGGGAATAGCACTATCCCATATATACACAACGCCAACAAAGCGTTGAATACCACCCAGCAGCCACTCTTGGCATACTCTCGCGCCTTGCTAACTAGAAAGCTAAGAGCGAATCCAGGAATCCCGTACCAAGAAGTCACTAACAGCTCAGAAGCATCCATATGCAAAGCTACCGCTAAATCCTCCAACTTAGGCTTAGAGTCAAAATGGATGAACGGGACCTTGCTCTGTACTGGCAAACTAAGGAATTCTGCATATTCCTCCATAGTAGGACCCATAAGGAAATCTGTAAACGTGAAGCATCTCAAAGCAGGATCGTAAAACTGCAGCAATGTACACAATCCATTCAAATCATATGCACTGGGTCTACAAACCAAGCTCAAAAGCCTCCCATAACTCTTCTTGAAGCTAGCCCTAACCTCATCATCCGCGAGGGCAATCAAACCTAATAAAGAGTTCACATCCGGAGTGGGCAGCTTATACGCAACTGTCTTCCGCACACTACCCATATCAACAATCAGAAGTCCGGAGCACTAGAACAGAGGAGTATGTAATGCACTTGCAGCACAGACACACGTTAATGAAATGCAATGATAAATGGGTATGCAAACAATGCGATGCAAACAGCTGCAACAGGGGATCAAGTGCCATGAATAAGAAGCCCAAGTCACACCAAGAACAGGTCTCAGACAGACCCTCCAATACTCATCAAACCCTGGTCTCAGACAGACCTCACAAAGAACTCCAGCCTGGTCTCGGATAGACCCAATAATATAACCCACACCTGGTCTCTGACAGACCCTGATAACAGCCCATAAAATATCCACAATCCTGTATCTCATGAGAAATAAACCGGTAGTCTGAAGGTCAAGTTACCTGCATGCCCCAAGTCCCTCTCACAGGTAGATGTCCCTATAACTGGCACAAGGTACGGCATCCTATGCGGTCGTCGGCGTCACAGACTTTTAGGGTTGATGATACGATTCCCAGAAGGAGTGGCATCATCAAGTCCTGAAGAGGCCTCACTTAGCCAACTTCCAAATGATCGGTCCCCGGAGTCGACAATCCAACTAACCAACAGCCCACTGCACCCAAAGGGTGAAACAGGAAGTCAACCAGAAGGACCTCGTCCGAGCGTAGATTTCGCGGGAAGCTAGTACATGCAAAGCATGCACACCTCCACTAATCTCTACTCTAATTCTAGGTGCCCTCAAGCCCAGATTCGGCTTATCTCTCAATCATAGAACCTCCATCAAACCCATAATACAGCAATAATAATGATAATAAAATGCTGAAATGTAAATACAGAAATGTAAATCCATACAAAGCCCACGACGGGAAAACAAGCGCTAGGATTGACTCGCGTAGGGAACCGTTGGAGTCCCCAGTAGAGTCGCCAGCTGTCGCTACTGCGAAAATCGGCGCCGGCAATACAGAAGAGTCGCCACCGTGCGTTATTTATCCCAACAGAGGGAAAGGAAACGCTCGAAGTAAACCTCGCAAAAAATGGGAAAGGTATGGTCATCGCAACCAAAACCTGGATTTGGGAGTCGGTTACGCAAGGGGAAGGTATTAGCACCCCTCACGTCCATCGTACTCGATGGGATCCACGCTTGCTTGTTTGTACGGATTACACTTCTATCTAAACTAAAGGATGAGGTCTGAAAAGAAAAGAAAACATGACTCGGCAAAGCATCACACTTTATGCCTACGTATTCCCGTCTGGAACGAGAAATCAGAGTCAACGTAGTTCGCCTAACTACGGGTGAAGGTGGGGGAAGGTTGCTCGCTAGGATATCGCATCTTATGCCTACGTACTTCCACACAGCATGGAAGATCAGAGCAAACGTAGTTCGGGCTACGCACAACACAAGCTGTTCAAATGTCTTTTATAAAAAATATCACCTTAAACAAGGGTTTTCTTATTGCAAAAAGGTTGATGTTTGTTCAAATCTTTTGACGGAAGAAATGAATTGATTTTGTTATAGCCTTTATTAATGTTTTTCTGTTGTTTTGAGAAAGAAGAGACATAATTCTAACCTATGGTTGAAAAGGGAATCACACTAACCTAATGTTATCATGCATGGGTTAAGACCTAATGTCTATCACACCCTCCCTTGAACAAGGAAGAATGGAAGTCCTATGGGAAAGGAAAACGAAAGGAAGAAACGGAAATACAAGTAATAACCGCATATAAATGAACATGAATATAGCAATGATAAATGCGATGCAAAGGAGGGAGTAAGGTTCATCTCAACCTCAAGCCCATTCATGGATGGAATAAGAAAATATCAAGTGATCATATGCAAAGAATCGAGTGAAAACTCCGAGTGAAACGCGTAATCCACTATTTGGAATCGCAACGTGCTATCATGCAAACAAGTCGATAATTGGGCAAGCTACACATACAAATAACAACCACCTAATGGGTCTTCAAATACCTCTAACCTATCTATAATAAGAAATATAAACCACGGCGTTCACCACGCAAACACAAATCGGCCGTTGGAGCCTTAACAAAAATAAAGTCCGTTCGGAAGTCCAAATTACAAGTTCGAATACAAAACATAAGAAAAATAGCAAAAGGTGCTAAAAAAATCAAATAAAAATCTCCCATTACCTACATCAATCCATAAACCAGGGGTGAGAGATATCATAAAAATATCCACAATGAAATGGTCAAACAAGATGGAAACAATGCAAGATATCTCATGTATACCAAAGGAAAGATTAAAGTGGAGCATGTTAAAAAAAGCATCCAAAACCAATTAAAATGGTACAATAAAATTCCCACAAAAATATATCACAATACCTCAACATGTGTATGAGATCCCTGCAAAAGGATTGACATTTAAACAATGTTTTGATACATCAAACAAAATTCACAAAATGATAGCACCAGCATTTGATAATTTTTGACAACTAAAATGTGAAAAAATCTAATAAAATGACGAAAAATGGAAAAAATATGGTTCCAATTCTGTAAAATTCCAGACATCTTGAAGATTATGCAGAAAAAATTGAGGATCAAAAAGACTAATTTTCCTATTTTTTATGATTATTTGAAGTGAGAATATAAAACATAAAGATGAAAAAGAAAAGAAACGAAGAACTAATATGAAGCAAAACAAATAATTGAGCAAAAAAAATGGAAAAACAGCCCATACAGGGGTCGAACCCGCGCGCGCGTGATAACCCGAAATCATATAGATATTTTCATGCATAATTCAACTAAAGTCTAACCGTTTTCGATCCGATTTCGGGTTATTTCCATGTATTTGTCTGATGTTTTTGCAGGTATTCAACGATCACGTCTAAACAAGGCAACATGATGAAAAGAAGCAATCCCAGATAAAATATGGACGAAAAAGGAGTGAAAACACAATGAAAAGCGCAGCAGACAGTTTTTGCTGATGTGACGACCGTCATAGATGCATGACGACCGTCACACGGGTGACGACCGTCACACCTTGTGACGACCGTCATGCAGGCAAAAACGCCCCACTCAGATTACACGTCAAAAGAGTAGTTCCAATTCCCATTAAATGGTCCACTACTCCCTAAATTATCTGCCTCAAGGTCCATCATCTTCAGAGGTAACCGTTGGAATTCCACTTCTATAAAAAGGGAAGCAGGGGACTTCAAAAAGGGAGCTGCATTCATACCACGAAGTGCTGCCAAATTTTATTTCCAGAGCAAATTTATTTTCAGTTATTATTTGTATCAATTTCTCCAGTTTCATTTGTATCCCTTTCCTTTATTTCCCTTTCCATTCTACTCATTCCCATTTTCGCTCTTCTGTAATTGTTACTGCACTGTACGATCGAATTGGAACTAAAGACAGAATCCTGCCAACATCTGTGGAGGATCTGCCCAAAGGCCAATTGGCATTATTTACAGGTTTTCATTTTGATCGACTTCTATTTTATCATAATGCAATTTATTATTTATTATTATTATTTATGTTTTGCTTTTCCAAATTCCATGTCTAGCTAAACTTAGGTAATCGATATGTAGTAATAATTCGAATGGGATTTGATAACTCTTGTTTGAAAACTTTCTTTTCACAAAAATAACTTATGGTCTAAGTGTTTAAAATTGATTTACGAAATAAACTTCGTCGCGAAAGCGAGAACTTATTTTAAAGTAGTTTTTCCACGAAAGTGGGAAATTAATTAAGATACGAACCAACAAGCGAAAGTTGCGGTAAGGTCAGATAGTAAACACTAGGCATTTGTTTTAATAACAGCGAAAGCACTTTAAAACTAATTAGAACTTAGAGATTTCCAAAAAGTAATTTTAACCCCGAACGGAATACGAAAGTATACGTTAGGCCCTTAGGATTATGATTAGCGTCAATAACCATTGTGAGATGAGAGTCTTCAAATCTCCATTTTTCTGCTTAAATGAACTGTGAAAATTATTTCATACACCAGTAACTTATCAAATCCCTGAAGAACACAATTACTACGTATCGATTCAATTAATTAAAATCTAAATAGTAATCTTAGTTTCCCCTTTTAGTGACAATCTCATTCCCTTAAAACATATTCTACCTAGCTAAACATAGTAACTCCCGAGAACACTAGTTTGATTACGAGTCCCTGTGGGATCGATATCTTTTATTACTACGCGATAGACTGTGCACTTGAAGTTAGTTGTATTAGACATAGAAAGTCGCGATCAAGTTTTTGGCGCCGTTGCCGGGGACCCGTTTAGTCAATAGTGTAACCTTCTGTTACGCCGTATAGACTAGGTAAACAATTTTCATTTTTTCCTTTACTAGTTCTGTCGATTGTATGCCAAGTGATCGCCCACAAAGCGATATCTTGAAACCTTCAGTCGCAGAACTAGAACGCTTCTTACATCTAAGAAGCCGAATCATTGAGTACCAACTCAAACATAACATTCCCGATCCTCTCACTCCCATTCCCAAATCTGAAGAAGAACCGACAATGGCTGAAGGACCTCCGAACAAACCGCTGAAGGCATACGCTACACCATCTCAGATGGAGCCTAGAAGTAGCATTGCTGCCCCAGCTATTACCCAAAATGACTTTGAGCTGAAACCATCATTGCTGTCGGCTGTACAACAAAACCAATTCTCAGGAAACGCGACTGAGGATCCGAACGAACATCTAACGAAGTTTGTACAATACGCAGACACAGTGAAAGCAAATGGAGTAACTCCAGACGCGATAAGACTTCGTCTTTTCCCATTCTCTCTTAGAGACAGAGCATGGACATGGTTGCAATCGTTACCATCCAACTCAGTTACGACGTGGGAGCAATTGAAGAACGTCTTCTTAGCGAGATATTTTCCGCCAAGCAAAACTGCTATGCTTAGAGCTCAAATCAACGGATTTCGACAAAAAGATACTGAATCTCTTTACGAAGCATGGGAACGATTCAAAGATATGATGAGAACATGTCCTCACCACGGTCTAGAAGACTGGGTGACAATCTATACCTTCTATAATGGGCTTCTATACAATACTAGATTAACCATAGACGCTGCCGCGGGCGGTGCACTTATGGATAAGCCATACGATGAAGCCTATCAATTAATAGAAAACATGTCACAAAACCATTGCCAATGGGGAGGTGAACGCACTCCAAATGAGAAAACCTCAGCGAAAGGTGGGATGTACGAAATCAGCAGCCTTGAAAAGTTCAATGCTAAAGTAGATGCTCTAGCACAGAAGATTGATAGTCTGACCGTTAACCCCACTGCAACAGTCGCTGCAGTAACTCCAAATTGCGAGTTATGCGGAAGCACCACTCATAATGCACCCGAATGCCCGTAGCTAGCCGGAATCCCGCCAGACCAGGTAAATTATGCTCAAGGAAATCCCTACGCAAATACATACAACCCAGGTTGGCGAAATCATCCAAACTTTTCTTACAAAAGCGAAAATGCATTGCAGATGCCTACTGCTCCGCAAGGATATCAAAAACCAGCTGCTCAAAATGCACCTAGGAAATCAAACCTCGAAATGATGATGGAAAAGTTCATAGCTACTCAAGCTCAAACGAACAAAGAGTTCCTGAATCAAAACATACACACTAGCGAGCAAATTAAACAGTTGACAGGAAAAGTAGACGCTTTAGCCACCCACAACAAAATGTTAGAAACTCAGATATCACAAGTGGCTCAACAGCAAGCATCTGCTGCCGCACCTGCTGGCACATTTCTTGGACAACCCGAACAGAACCCCAAAGGCCAAGCAAATGCTGTGATACTAAGAAGTGGAAAAGAATTGGACGAACCGATCGATCCGAGGACCGAAAACTCAGCCATGCAACAAAAACCAACTGAACAAGCAGAAAAGGAATCTGAGTTAGAGAAGAAGGAAGACAACGAGAAGGAGGATACCGCAAGTGAAAAAACTCAAGCACCTCCAGCGCCATATAAACCACCTATCCCTTATCCGCAAAGACTAATAAACTCTAAAACTTCAGGACAGTTTAAGAAATTTGTAGAGCTCCTTAAACAGTTGAATATTACTATTCCTTTTACAGAAGCGATAACTCAAATGCCGTCATACGCCAAATTTCTCAAAGAGATCCTGTCAAATAAGAGAAAGATCGAGGATAACGAAACAGTTACACTTACTGCAGAGTGTAGCGCTATTATTCAAAACCGCATGCCTCCTAAATTAAAAGACCCAGGTAGTTTCTCCATACCCTGCGTCATAGGAAAGTTCGTAATAGACAAAGCTCTATGCGATTTAGGAGCCAGTATCAGTGTTATGCCTTTATCTATATGCAAAAAGCTGAATATGGGAGACCTCAGACCAACCAAAATGTCCGTACAATTAGCTGACAGATCAGTAAAATACCCCGTCGGAATACTGGAGAACGTTCCAGTACGCATAGGACAATTCTACATTCCAACCGACTTCATAATCATGGACATCAAGGAGGACACTGTAACCCCAATTATCTTAGGAAGACCATTCCTAGCTACAGCCGGAGCGATTATAGACGTGAAGAAAGGAAGCCTAACATTCGAAGTAGGAGAAGAAAAGATAGAGTTCATTCTCACCAAGTTCTTACAAGCACCAGCAATAGACGATACCTGCTATTTAGTAGACGAAATTGACGAATGCATAAGAGAACTTGAAAATGAGGAGACCACGTATTCAGAAATAATAAAGATTCAAATACTCGACATTTCTGAAGACGACAATTGGCGTAAACCGTATAAAGACGACAGCCTAAGCGAAAGCTTAGCACTGACACCAAACCATATGCCAGGTCCGAAGAACCCATCTTTAGAGCTTAAAACTCTACCCAAAAACCTCAGATATGAATTTCTAGACGATGAACTAAAAAGACCAGTGATAGTCAACGCCGACTTAGGACAACCAGAAACCGAAAAGTTATTAGAAGTCCTAAAGAAGTTCCCCACCGCGTTAGGCTATAACATAAGCGATTTAAAAGGTATAAGCCCTTCGATCTGTATGCATCGAATTACAATAGAGGAAGACTCTAAAACTTCGCGAGAGCATCAGAGAAGACTAAACCCCATCCTGAGCACTGTAGTCAGAGATGAAGTAAAGAAATTACTAGATGCAGGAATCATCTATCCGATCTCCGATAGTGAATGGGTTAGCCCAGTTCATGTCGTACCAAAGAAATGAGGAGTCACAGTTGTTAAAAACGAAAAAGGCGAATCGATAACAAAAAGAGTCGTGACTGGAAATAGGATGTGTATTGATTATAGGAAGCTTAACAAGGCTACGCGCAAAGATCACTTCCCGTTACCCTTCATAGACCAAATGTTGGAAAGATTAGCCAAACATTCATATTTCTGCTATCTAGATGGTTACTCAGGATTCTTCCAAATTCCCATCCATCCTGATGACCAAGAAAAGACTACATTCACCTGTCCTTACGGTACTTTTGCTTACCGCCGAATGTCGTTCGGACTCTGTAACGCTCCAGCAACCTTCCAAAGATGCATGATGGCAATCTTCGCAGATTTCATAGACGACATTATGGAAGTGTTTATGGACGATTTCTCGGTATGTGGACAAAGTTTCGAAGGATGCTTACAAAACTTAGAAATGGTACTAGAACGTTGCGTAAAAGTAAATCTCGTCCTAAATTGGGAGAAATGCCATTTTATGGTCCGACAAGGAATAGTTCTAGGACACGTCATATCAGATAGAGGGATTGAGGTAGACAAAGCTAAAATAGAGATTATAAAAGATCTCCAACCTCCAAAATTCGTACGAGAAATACGGAGTTTTCTAGGACATGCCGGTTTCTACAGAAGATTTATAAAAGATTTCTCGAAAATCACAAAACCTCTGACCGGCCTGTTAATGAAAGATGTTGAGTTCGTCTTCGACGACGACTGTTTAAAAGCATTCGAAACATTGAAATCAGCCCTTATCACCGCATCAATCATGCAACCACCAGATTGGAGACTACCGTTTGAAATCATGTGTGACGCGAGTGATTACGCTGTAGGCACAGTTCTAGGACAAAGGAAGGACAAGAAGCTCCATGCCATCTACTATGCCAGTAGAACCTTAGATCCTGCCCAAATGAACTACGCTACCACAGAAAAGGAACTTCTAGCAGTTATATTTGCGCTTGACAAATTCCGTTCCTACCTAGTAGGAGCAAAAATTATAATATACACAGACCACGCTGCCATAAGGTACCTAATAAGCAAAAAGGACGCCAAACCAAGATTATTGAGATGGATCCTGTTACTACAAGAGTTTGACTTAGAAATCAAAGATAAGAAAGGAACCGAGAACGTTGTTGCGGATCACTTATCCCGAATAAAAGGCATCAGACACGAGCCAGTACCGATAAATGACGATTTCCCGTACGAACGTCTGATAGCCAAATTAGAAAATGACACACCCAACTCAATCTCGGAAGATCCAGAATTCGAAAAAGCCGTAGAAGCCGTCTATGCCCAAGTCACATTACCTTGGTATGCTGACATCGTTAATTACCTCGCCGCAGGCGTGCTTCCACCAGATCTTACTTATCAGCAAAAGAAGAAATTCTTCCACGATCTGAAACACTATTATTGGGACGAACCCCTACTCTTCAAGAGAGGGGCCGACAACATATATCGTCGCTGTGTCCCAGAGGAAGAAATAGAAAATATTATTTCCCAATGCCACTCAGCACCATATGGTGGTCATGCTAGTACGTCCAAGACGTGCGCTAAGATTCTCCAAGCCGGCCTATTCTGGCCTAATCTCTGGAAAGACGTTCACATCGCTGTGCAAAAATGCGATAGATGCCAACGAACTAGCAACATCTCAAGACGCGATGAAATGCCTCAGAAAGGACTCTTAGAGGTAGAAGTCTTCGACGTCTGGGGAATAGACTTCATGGGACCTTTCCCACCTTCTTTTGGAAATAACTACATACTCGTCGCTGTCGATTACGTGTCTAAATGGATAGAAGCCATAACTGCTCCAACAAATGGCGCACGAGTAGTAATCAAACTCTTCAAGAACACAATCTTTCCTAGATTCAGTGTACCAAGACTCGTCATTAGTGACGGAGGATCTCACTTCATATCACGAATATTCGATAAACTTCTCTCTAGATATGGAGTCAAGCACTGAGTAGCTACACCCTATCATCCGCAAACTAGCGGACAAGTAGAGGTCTCAAACAGAGAAATAAAACAGATCTTGGAAAAGACTGTCGCTACCTCGAGAAAAGATTGGTCATCGAAGCTACATGAAGCTTTATGGGCTTATAGGACCGCATTTAAGACACCAATAGGTACTACCCCCTATAAATTAGTTTACGGTAAATCCTGCCATCTCCCTGTAGAGTTAGAGCATAAGGCCTTCTGGGCCATTAAGACACTCAACTTCAACTACACCGAGGCAGGAGAAAAGTGAATCTTGAACTTACACGAGTTGGAAGAACTTCGATTAGACGCTTACGAAAATGCCCGTATCTACAAAGAACGAACTAAAAAAGTGGCATGATAAACGTTCAATCAGGAAACAATTCAGTGTGGGAGACATCGTATTGCTCTTCAATTCACGATTAAAACTCTTCCCAGGCAAACTAAAATCTAGGTGGTCTGGACCCTATGAAGTGACTAAAGTACTTCAGAGTGGAGCTGTCGAAATTACCGATAAGACGAATGCACCATTCATCGTAAACGGGCAACGTCTAAAACATTACAATAAGAACGACAACAGTCCTCAAGTCAGCAATATAACATTGCTTGAGCTTCCGGCTCAAACACCCGAATAGCTTCTCACCAAGCTATCGTCAGGCTTTGGACGTTAAAAACAGCGCTTATTGGGAGGCAACCCAAATTTCCCTCGTCATTGCATTTCATTTTTCCTTAAAATTCTACTTTGAAAAATCCAACAAAAATCCTAAAATTACTACTACTTTCTACTTTCGTTCATTTTCGTACTTTTATTCTTATTTTATTTTTCCCTTTTGCCTTTTGTTTCTACCACTTTTCGTTTCTAAAAATCCTGACTTCAATTTCTTGTTTCAAACTTTTCAGGATTTTTAAAGCCTTCAAAACATCCCTTCTGTTTTCTCCGAATTACCTGCGAATATGGCCGAGTACGATTTCACAAAGGTTCACTTCAGAGGACTCGCTCAAAAGGCAAGATTTGCAGCACTGACCGAAAGAGAATTCGCCTTAACGCTGTATTATGATAAGGCTACTATGGATAAACTAGGGATCACAGATAGCATTCAATACCTGTTCAATCAACTAGGTTGGGAGAACACTGCTCTGAAAACACGCTTCACTACCTACAAAGTTCTTACCTATGAATTCCTTAGTTCCTTCAGATATACACCCAACTATGGTTTTAGATCCAGCACAGAGTTGATTACCTTCCGATTGTTTGGAATGGACCAAACCCACAGCAGGATGTCACTAGCTAACCTCCTAGGATTCCCTAGCGGACCGCATGTGTTCATCAGCGCAGAAGATGACGATATTGATTTGCAACTCGAGCACTTCTGGGGTAGAATCACAGGCGACTATCACCCTGAACCAGACAGAATGTACAATGATGACATTCATAACCCAGCCTTCAGATACTTCCAGAAGATACTAGCTCACACCTTGTTTGGAAAAGAAGAAAATATTGCCACAGTGTCTAAGGAAGAGTTACTTATCATGTTCTGTGCTTCTCAGGGACGGACAGTAAATGCAGTGCCTTTCATGATGAGATCCTTCAAACGCCTCACGCTGGAACCTCAGACACCTATTCTTATAGGAGGACTAGTAACAATGATTGCCCACGAGCTTGGCCTTAGATTCCATTTAAATGCCAGCACTCATTTTGGTAACATCAGACCCATGAACATACAATTCTGCTTTAACAGGCGCATCTTAGGAACTATGGGACCTGGACCATACGAGTACCTTATTAACGAAAAACCAGTATAGCTATTCACACTGCCTGATCATCTGATGACAAGCATCCACAACAAGGATAACTGGCTCTATGAATTGGATGAGCCTATGGGACCTCTTTCACCACAGTCAACACCCCAGGACTATATGTATGACAGTGACCACATCTCTGAGGCACACGACTACATGTACTATGAGGATGCCGCCTCCGAAACTGAAGTAGACCCTATGACTCCTCCACACTACAATACTTATCCTGAGCCTATCCTTGAGGAGACCACCGACAAAATGGATACCGTGTTACTCAGATTGGACGACGTTGATAAAGCTCTGACTAATGTAAAAGCTGATATCGCAGGCATGCACAGTGACCTGGTAGGCTTCATGGATCTAGTCTGCGACCAACTCGACTACTATTCACAGAAATTCGATGAGTTGGAGACACGAAAAGATTAGTTATTAGCTCGTAGCAGTAGTTTCAGTTTAGTCTAGTCTAGTTTAGTTTAATTCACTCATTTGGAATTTTTGCATTGTTCGTTTCATTATGTACTACATACAATTGTTTCCATTTTATGTTATTTCAATTCTAGTTTTGTTCAATTATTCTGTTTTCGCATTATTTATTGATTGTTGGATGTTATATTACATCACTGTAGCAATACTACGCTTTAAAATCACCACGAGTACGCCCTCAGAGCAAAATTCTGCGTTCTGCAGATTTTGCTGCTGTGACGACCGTCACACCCATGTGACGACCGTCACGCAGCCCAGAACTGCAATCTGATATAACAGGGGTCGTGTACCCTTCCACTCCCCCCATTATCACTTTCAAACTTCCAAAATTCATACCCACTACGAATTTCCATCCTCCCCAATTGCCCTATAAACCTAAACTCCAAATTCAACCTCCAAACCACCGTTCTGTCACATTTCCATCTCTGCCGAAAAACCCCAAAACCTCCAAAAACTCTCCATCTTCAACAATGGCCGGAAACGCAGATATCAGCAACATTTCCTTCCCTGAGGGCGAGTTAGGCGAGAGACAACGAGCACAGTACATTGCATTTCATCAGAGGTCGCTCCAGCCAACTCACTACCCGCACCTTCCATCACTTACGGAGCTCGGACTCCTCGAAGGTGTAACCTGGATGCTTCAACGAGCAGGCATCTGGAACCTCTGCTCCAACCCCCAACCGACCTACGAACAACTCACCCTTGAGTTCTTGAGTTCGTTCTCATACATCACCAGCAGCGGCGAACTCAACCAGCACTCAGGTACCGCTTGCTTCCGGATGTTTGGCGTTAACTATCAGATGCACCAAAACCAGATTGCCGGCATCCTACAGCTACCCCGCGGCGACAACGCTCATCGCCGCATCACTGACCAGTTCCAGCACGAAGCCTTCGCGCTGTGGTGTCAGTTGACCGGCCTCAATGCCGATGGTTGGGACTCCCTACACGCCACTCACATCCATAACCCCGCCATCAGATACTTTCACCGAGCATTGAGTAACACCATCTTCGCCAGAGACAGCAACCACAAAGTAAACTCCAAGGAGCTCTTCTTTCTGCATTGCGTCTTCAACAATGAACCGGTCAACGCCGCCCCGTTTCTGCTGGCTCACATTCAGGCCAACTGCAACCGTGGCTCGAAGCCATTCTACTTTGGCGGGATTGTCACGGCGATTGCACTTGGGCTGAACCTGGGCGACCGCCTCCAGCACCTCCAGTCCATCCCCTCAGTGTTCCTTGACACCGACCACTGCAGGGCCTCCCATCTCATCCGCTCCCGAGCTGACGGGAAATATCATCCGGTTGTGCGTGGCAAGACCGTCAGAAGCATCATCCTTCCGTCCCGCACCCGCATCCATTCTGAGGACCGTACAAACTGGTTGTTCGACCTCACTGCCCCTCCTGCCGCCGCTGTTCCTACCCAGGATCCCACTCATGATTCCGAAGATGAAATCCAAGCTGAGTTGGACAGGTCCGAGCAGCCAGTGGCATCACAACCTCCTCCTCCAGTAGGTACATCTTCCCGCCGCCGCCGTCACCATCCCGTGCCCGACTACACCGAAGAGGACCTCCGTCGCTCCCTAGACCAGCAGGCACAGATACTCACGATGCTGCAGCAGCAGAACCAGCGAGCTGACCAGTTCGAAGCTTGGCACCGGACTCAAATGCAACAACTTCACACCGGCCAAGCTACGATCACTGAGAGTCTAGCGAATCTGACCCTGCAGGTCGAAGGACTCCGAGACACGGTCTACCACACCGGAGCCAAGAGCTATGAGGACAGAGTCGCCCTTGCTAGAGCCAGAGGACGCCAGCGTGGACGTGACAGACCCCGGGACTAGATTTTTATTTTTTTTCCTTTATTGTTTACTATATTTCAGTTCTTTGTATTTTCATTTTCAGTTGTATCTCCCTCTCGCATGCTTCAAGAATCAGTGAGGACACTGATCGAGATAGTATGGGAGCGGAGCCTTATTTCCACTGTATCTTGAACTTCCCTTATTTCCTGTATTTCCATATCACTGCACTTTGAATTCTGGTAATATCTATTTTTACACTTTCTATTTCTAGCAAATAAAGCTCGTCTATATAATTTTCACGTTACGCAAACTATCCCCACATTATTCAACGTAAACAAAAACTTTCATTTGTTCCTCAAAAGCAAAAGCATCACGAGAATGCACCTGAGTTCAAACCGAGTTTTGAAACTCCGAGGAAACGACAGTTCTAACAAAACCAGTATCCCCCAGACACCTTAGATCTCTAGTTTATGCGAGTCGGTTTCACCACCTACGTGTACCAAAGTCTCAAGTGTCTACGCGAACTCAACCCCAAGTAGTTTATACTAGCAGTCAGCACCATCCTAAAAACACTTCTAAGCGAGCGACCGATGCAAATAAGTGTATGATCTCCAAAAAGATGAAAAATCATGAAAAGAGAGCTAAAAAGCCCAAGAATATAAGATACGTTTCCTTCTAAGTTAGGTGCTCCTCACCCGAGCATTTAGCCCAACGGCACGAAAAACTCATTGAAAAATCAATGACACCAAATTATGATCAATGAAGAAGATCAAAAACAAAAACGAGATCATATTCACTAACAGGTCGACTTGCCATAAAAGTGTGCGGACAACGGGCTTAATGTGATTGCGCTAGAACAAACAGGGTGAACTTGCCACGAGAACCTTGACGCCAAGATACGGTAGCATGACTGAGACCGATTTGCATAAAAAGGAGACCTCCGGAGACTCGTAGTCCAGTGTCGTCATGATACTCGTCTTGTTCCTACCAAGAATCCCGGTTTTTCCAAACTCTGCGAACGAAAAAACAGCCTCGTGCTTGCCGACTTTTCCACGTTTTACTTGAGGACAAGCAAAGATTCAAGCTCAGGGGAGTTTGATAACACGAAATCATATAGATATTTTCATGCATAATTCAACTAAAGTCTAACCGTTTTCGATCCGATTTCGGGTTATTTCCATGTATTTGTCTGATGTTTTTGCAGGTATTCAACGATCACGTCTAAACAAGGCAACATGATGAAAAGAAGCAATCCCAGATGAAATATGGACGAAAAAGGAGTGAAAACACAATGAAAAGCGCAGCAGACAGTTTTTGCTTATGTGACGACCGTCACAGATGCATGACGACCGTCACACCTTGTGACGACGGTCATGCAGGCAAAAACGCCCCACTCAGATTACACGTCAAAAGAGCAGTTCCAATTCCCATTAAATGGTCCACTACTCCCTAAATTATCTGCCTCAAGGTCCATCATCCTCAGAGGTAACCGTTGGAATTCCACTTCTATAAAAAGGGAAGCAGGGGACTTCAAAAAGGGAGCTGCATTCATACCACGAAGTGCTGCCAAATTTTATTTCCAGAGCAAATTTATTTTCAGTTATTATTTGTATCCATTTCTCCAGTTTCATTTGTATCCCTTTCCTTTATTTCCCTTTCCATTCTACTCATTCCCATTTTCGCTCTTCTGTAATTGTTACTGCACTGTACGATCGAATTGGAACTAAAGACAGAATCCTGCCAACATCTGTGGAGGATCTGCCCAAAGGCCAATTGACATTATTTACAGGTTTTCATTTTGATCGACTTCTATTTTATCATAATGCAATTTATTATTTATTATTATTATTTATGTTTTGTTTTTCCAAATTCCATGTCTAGCTAAACTTAGGTAATCGATATGTAGTAATAATTCGAATGGGATTTGATAACTCTTGTTTGAAAACTTTCTTTTCACAAAAATAACTTATGGTCTAAGTGTTTAAAATTGATTTACGAAATAAACTTCGTCGCGAAAGAGAGAACTTATTTTAAAGTAGTTTTGCCACGAAAGTGGGAAATTAATTAAGATACGAACCAACAAGCGAAAGCTGCGGTAAGGTCAGATAGTAAACACTAGGCATTTGTTTTAATAACAGCGAAAGCACTTTAAAACTAATTAGAACTTAGAGATTTCCAAAAAGTAAATTTAACCCCGAACGGAATACGAAAGTATACGTTAGGCCCTTAGGATTATGATTAGCGTCAATAACCATTGTGAGATGAGAGTCTTCAAATCTCCATTTTTCTGCTTAAATGAACTGTGAAAATTATTTCATACACCAGTAACTTATCAAATCCCTGAAGAACACAATTACTACGTATCGATTCAATTAATTAAAATCTAAATAGTAATCTTAGTTTCCCCTTTTAGTGACAATCTCATTCCCTTAAAACATATTCTACCTAGCTAAACATAGTAACTCCCGAGAACACTAGTTTGATTACGAGTCCCTATGGGATCGATATCTTTTATTACTACGCGATAGACTGTGCACTTGCAGTTAGTTGTATTAGACATAGAAAGTCGCGATCAGCGCGGGGTGAGGAAACGGAGCCAAAACGGCGTCGTTTTGGAGGGGACACGTGGCGCACTACTGTGCGTCTTCTCCCTTGTGTGAGTGCTGGCCGGAAATGCTGTAGTGGTGGTGGCCGGATTTTTTTCCGGCGAATCTTCAAAACCCCATAACTTCTTCGTTTCTTGACGGATTTTCGATTTTTTTGAGTCCATTTTGCCCAGAATTTTATGTAGAATAATAATATGGCCATGAAACATATTAAAAACCTCTAAAAAATTGAATCCGAATTCAACTCAAAAATTCAAGAACTAAAAGTATTCATGAAACTCTCCCAATAATATCCAGAATCCAAGGCCATGTTATGGTGAATGAAATGATGTAAAAAAAAAAGCAATGGAAAGATGGATTAATATTGTGTAATGTTGAATTACCTAAACCTCCAAAAAGTGACTTCTATGGCCTTCCACAACCTCCAATGCTTCAAGAAAGTTGTATAGAACCACTCACTAATATTTTCCAGAAATGATTTGATCAGTAGAATTGCTTGAAATGGTGGAGAGAATAAATTTGGAATTTTTTCATGGAGCTTATTTAATGAACATGTAATACACTTTTCTTGCACCAAAAGTTTGTCAAAAAATTGAGGAAAATGGTATGTGAATGGTATGGAATTAATTGTGATAATAGAATGGGAAAAAAATGGAGAGAAAGAAAGATATGAAATTTGAATATTCAAAGGGTGGCAAAATGTGAAGAAAAATGGAAGGTAGAAAAAATGTGTAAGAAACTTTGATATCCTCACTTTTCACTTTCCATCTTCACCAACATCTTCTCTTAATGATCTCAACTCAATATATAGGAGAGGATGGAAAGATCTAGAGGCATCTAGCTCAATCTAAGATGCTTCTAGAAACTTCAAGAATTTCTCATGATATGGTATTTTGAAATCTCATGATATCTCACCTTAATCTCTTTGCAACCCCTTGAAAATCTCATTACATGACAATAAGGAGGAGTATGAGTGAAAAACAAGGGATTCCTTTGCCTTATGTTGAGTTTCCCATAGTTGCCTTATTATGCAAGCAATAGAATTACAAAGCAAGTTCATTTTTACCCTCAAACCAAAATTGTGGCTGAACCAAAGTCTTTAAAATGTTGTTTAGACTCAATTTGATATATTACATGACCCATTTTGGATTTATAGATTGCCCAAACCAATTTTCAACTTGAACTTTTTCAACTTATGTCCATTTTTAAGTCATTTTCACCACCTTTTGTCAATTCTTGTTCCATGCATTTAAAAACTTTCATGACCTCTTTTCTAGACTTAAAATTCCATTTTGAGCAACTTTGATGTTGTGAAGTTTTTCATTTGAAGCTTCCTTGTATGCGTTTTAGGCATAGGCTTGAAATGACCTGTAATTCCACTTTCCCAAAATACCCCTGACTTTGCACAAACTATAACTTGAGCTTCACAAATCATATGAATGCATACCATACCTTTTTGGAAAGGGGAGACCATGAGGAACAACTCTTATTTTTTCCAAGAATTCATTTGCAAACTCCTTGAAGGGTAAAAGTTGCTTGGAAGACAGACAACTTTCACAGACAAATTTCAGTGCCTTCAGATGACCTGCAACTTGCAAGGACCATAACTTGAGTTCTATAAATCATCTTGATGACTTCCACCACTCAAATTAAAGCTATGAAGATACTCTACAAGTTTCATATGGAAAAAAAGTTCATATGAAGCTTGCATTTTGGGTTACACTGCTTTGAAGTTTGACCTAAATCAGGGGATTTTACACTGAAACCCTAATTTGGTAACTCCTCTTCTCCTTGACTCCTGTTGATTTTTCTTTGGCACAGCACCACATCCATATCCATGTAGCAAATAATGAATCCCACATCCTTCAAATGAGCCTTGATGCCTTTCAAATCAAGCCCTTGACCTAGGATTGACCTAGATAAGACCCTAGTTGACTGACTTCAACTAAGGCTCTTGCAATCATTCCAATGACTTGGTTACTCCTCAAAAATGATCATCTAGGCTCTTCATAACATCCATACACACTCCATGCTCTTGGCTCATAGCTCACACTTCCTCTGATGATCCCCAAATAACCTCAAGATAAGGGATAACCCAATGAGTGATCTGTCAACACTTCAAAGCTCAAATTCTTCCCTGATGACCTGAGTAGTCTGGAACATGAATGAAACCCCTTGAGTATGCCTCTTGAGATAAGAATAGCACTTGATCCCCTTTTTATGCTATGCAATGCAGATGAATGCACTATGTACATGATGACAATGCAAATGACTATGCAATTGAAACATAAACCTAGGTTAGAAAAGGTTGGGCAAATTTTGGGGTGCAACAGTGCCCTGTTCTGATACTTTCTGTACCCTTGCTGGTTTGGCTGCTGCGGATGCTGCTGTGGTTGGGGTTGTTGCTGGGGCTGGGGTTGTTGGACAACAGGGATGCTTATGCTAGTTACCTGCTGGCGCTGGCCCTTTACCCTTCCTTCGAGCGTTAGACACGACGCTCGTCTCCCCTTCACGTCTTTTGTTACCATATGGTTTCTTTCCTCCTCCAGCTGAGGATAGATCAACACCTTGAATTTTTCCCAATTTGATCCCGTTTTCAACGTGCTCCCCAGTGATGATGAGATCAGAGAAACTTCCAGACATACCACTAACCAATTTCTCGTAATAGACCCCAGGGAGAGTGGCTACAAACATCTCAACAAGCTCTCGTTCGACCATCGGCGGCTGGACCCTAGCTGCCAATTCACGCCACCGCTGGGCGTATTCTTTGAACCCTTCGTTGTTTCTTTGTGACAGGTTCTGCAGTTGAACTCGGTTCGGAGCCAACTCACCGTTATACTGATAATGGTGCACGAATGCCTCAGCAAGTTCCTTCCACGTGCGCACACTGGTAGGTTCCAAACTCATGTACCATTCCAAGGATGGCCCGGACAAGCTATCCTGAAAGAAGTGCATCAGCAACTTCTCATCTTCAGAGTGAGCGGACATCTTTCGGTAGTATGACCTTAAGTGGACACGAGGGCAGGTGGTGCCCTTGTACTTCTCAAAGTCGGGTACCTTGAATTTAGGAGGCACCTTGAAATCAGCAATCAATCCCAATTTACTCATGTCGACACCCATAGTGTTCAGGTTCTCGAAGCTCCTCATTTTGTCCTCGAGTGCCTTAAACCTCAGACGTGCTTCAGCAGTCAGCTCTCCTGCAGCACTCCTCTGTGAGAACAAATCCTCTTGACAATCTTCTAGCCATGGCTGAGGCCCATATATATTTTCAGCACCTGTGTTGCCATTGCCCAGTCCAGCATTGCCATTAGCTTCATAATTTCCATTACCGACGCCAGTCGTATTGCCATTGAGCCCTATGTTAGTGATCACATTGCCGTTACCACCGCCATCCCCCCGGTCACGGGGATGCCATTCTGAGGAGTTTCAACAGGAGGAGGGGTTGGAACATTCCCACCATGGAGTACACTGTTGCTGTCAACCCTTGAGATCAGAGGCTGGACCAATGTTCTGAGTTGGTCTTGGTCGTTGGCAACCACTTGCATGAGTTCCATGAAGCGGTCCATCCTCTTTCGGAGTTCCTGAACGTCAGTCTGCACTTGTTCCATTGCTCTAGCCTGATTCGCTTGGGTCAGATAGCGGTGGATCGGCCTTCGATCAATCCTGGAACAACCTGCATACACAAAGGGTTAGAAAAACGGTGACGTGCTCGTCATGCAAATGCTTCATGAAAATGCAAACGTGTGTCTGTGCGTTAGGGAGATTTCCCCCCAATTCTAGTGCCTGAGTGCCAGTGCAGATAATAAGAAGTCTGAGTCCAGTCATGGAAATAACATCTCATACATATAAAGAAAGCCCATCACGGTGGTACACAACGTCACTGAGTACAAGCAGAATCAATAGCATGACCTCAACCAACAAGCTTGGTGATGGTCAGCATACAACAATGATCAAAACAAAAGGATTACAAATATAGTCAAGCACGGCCACGGGCTCGAAACTCTTCTAATAGATCCCTCGTTTCTGGATGATTAGACCGAGTGAGCAACCCTTCGACGAGTAACCTCCTCCGCATAATAGTGTATCGAAGACCTTCAACTGAGTCTTCCCATGCTCCTTCTCCGAAACAATCTTCTAGCTTCCGCTTCTTGAATTCAAACGTCTGTTTGTGCTCCTTCAGGTTAGCAAGAGCCTTGTTTAGCAGGCCTTCAGCGGCATATCTGCGAGCGGTTTCTTCATCAAACCTCTTCTCACTAGCCTTCACCTGGGCTTTCAATTTGGAGATCTGCTGCTTCAGTTTATCCTCCCGTTCCTTGCCGTTGGTTAGGGTGGCCTTCCAATGCTGGTTAAACTTGGATATTCTCCGGTACGCTTCATCCAAGTGCTGCTTCTTAGTGGCCAATACGTCGTTGACAGATTTGAAGTCCCGACCCAAACGCTCACGCTCTGCCAACTGCTTGGTCAAATCCGTACCTAACTTGTTTACCAGCTCTGTTTGCCTCTTGAAGGAATGGACGGCTTCGCCTCTCTCACTTCTGAGCTGAGCCAATTCTTTCTCCAGTTCTTCATTTGCCTTCTTCATCTCCTCTCGCTCAGCTAACACCTGATTGTACTGCTGAATAGGCACAGTGGTAGGCTCTTCAATCACTAGAGGGCTTTCTAGCTTGGCAGGAGGAAACGGCATCCCTATGATATCTGCTCTAGCTCTGATCCAGGTCACATATGGAGCGTAGGCTTGGCTATTACTTTTTCCCAGCAACGGTTTTCCCCGCCTACTGATACCATTCCAAGCGTGCTGAAGCTTAGATAACATATCCCCCTCTAGAAGACTAGTGAGGTACAGAGATTCCCGCACCTCTTCATCCTTCGGCGGAGCTCTCAAAGCATAAGCAAACTGTCGGACCAGCAGAGATGGATTATAGTTGATACAACCCTTCCTGCCTATCAAAGGCACATTCGGAAACCCACTGCAGCTGAAGATAATCTCAATACCCAACCTATCTCTATCAAACCAGGCAATATCCTCCGCTGATAGACTCATCAAACACTCAGACCACTCAGCTGTGGCTGCAGATGATGCAAAGGGGCCCTTCTTGAGTAGGTGACTGTCCAGCCATCTATAGAATAGGGGCACACAGCATGAGACATTCTTGCCTCTTCTGTTCTCGTTTTTATAATGGGCGGAGTGATACAGATCGCCAATCAAGGTAGGGACTGGATTCTCTGAGGCAAAGATATGAAAAGCGTCCAAGTCTACAAAGTCAGGCATATTAGGGAACAGAATGATGCCATATATGCAAAGAGCAAGAATGGCGTTGAACACGATCCAACAACCGTCTTTGGCACACTGTTGGGCTTTTCCCACTAAGAACTGCAAGGAGAAACCGGGAACCCCGTTCCAACTAGACAAGACCAACTCAGAGGCATCTAGATGAAGCGAAAGAGCTAGACTAGCCAGATTAGGCTCAGCACCCATATGAACAAAAGGCATCTGACTCTTGATAGGCACACCTAGCAAATCAGCATACTCCTCTAGTGTAGGTGCGAGAATAAAGTCTGGGAAGGTAAAGCATCTCAAAGGAGGATTGTAGAACTGCAGCAAGGCATACAACCCATTCAACTCAAACACAGAAGATATACGAACCAAACTGAGCAGTTTCCCATAAGACTTTCTGAATTCACCTCTCGCAGAATCATCTGCCAAAGCAATCAAACTAGACAGCTGAACAACATCAGGAGTGGGGAGCTTATAGGCCATAGTCTTCCTCAGAGAAACCATGATAGCACAATAGAAGGCAAGAAAACCTAAACCGGGGGAAACGGTACCTGCAACACAGACACACGTTAATGATATGCAAATGAGTATGCAAAACAATGCAAAATGCAATCATGCAGCAGGAGATCAAGGCGACTGTGCCGTTACGGAGAAGAAGGTTCTGTATCAACAAAACCACAATACTGCTCTGTCAAGAACAACCCTATCTCTGCTGAGAAGAAAACCCCTGATACCAGACCATAACCCTGCTCTGTCAAGAACAACCATATATCTGATGATGAGACCCTCTGATATCTGACCATAAATTTGCTCTGTCAAGAACAACCACGTATCTGATGATGAGATCCTCTGATATCAGACCATAAATCTGCTCTGTCAAGAACAAACACATATCTGATGATGAGATCCTCTGATATCAGACCATAAATCTGCTCTGTCAAGAACAAACACATATTTGATGATGAGATCCTCTGATATCAGACCATAAATCTGCTCTGTCAAGAACAAACACGTATGTGATGATGAGATCCTCTGATACCAACAAAACTGATTCACTATCAAGAAAACCAGGTAGTCTGAAGGTTAAAGTTTCCTGCAATAAACCCGACCCTGCTCATAGATATGGACCTAAACTGACACAAGTTCGGCATCCTATGCGGTCATCAACGTCACAGACATTCAAGAGAGATGATACGATACCCAGAAGGTGTGGCCTCACTTAGCTGAATCCCAAATGATCGGTCCCCAGAGTCGACAACCCTCCAAACCAACAGCCCCTCAGGCCCAAAGGGCCGGAAAAGAAGTCAATCGGGAGAACCTCGTCTGAGCGTGGATTTCATGAGACACTAGTGCCTGCAAAGCAAGCATGCGCCCACTAATTTCCACAACTAATGCTAGGTACACTCAAGCCTGGGTCTGGCTTCTCACTCATCTGAATGCCCCTCTCACAACAGTACAGATAATCATATCATACTGAAGATAAAGTGCGGGAAATAAAATGCGATAAGTAAACACAACCCAACAAGTAATCATACAAGCGCTAGGATTGACTCGCATAGGGAACCGTTGGTCTCCCCAGCAGAGTCGCCAGCTGTCGCTTCCGCGAAAATAAGGTGCCGGCAAAACAGAAGAGTCGCCACCTTTTGTTATTTATCCCTCAGAACGGGAAAGGAAACGATCGGAAAAACCTGACGAAAAGGTATAAGACAAGGTCATCGCAACCATTGTCTGGGTTCGGGAGTCGGTTACACAAGGGGAAGGTATTAGCACCCCTCACGTCCATCGTACTCGATGGGGTCCACGCTTGTTGTGTTTATCTGACGGGTTGGTTTTATCTATCTACCTATCAAGGCTGGCTTAAAAAGAAAAGAAAATGACTCGGCAAAGCATCACACTTTGTGCCTACGTATTCCCATCAGAGAATGAGAAATCAGAGTCAATGTAGTTCGGCTAACTACGGGTTAACAGATGGGGAAGGTGGCTCTCCAATACATCAGTATTGTGCCTACGTACTCTCAACAGATATGAGAGATCAGAGCTTACGTAGTTCGGGATAATACGGATTACGGCAATTCAGATTCATCTGTTTTTTGAGTTGGGTTAACAAACAATTCCAGCAGTTTGGTTACGCAGCTCGACCCTTGGAGACTTAGGCGTTACCGTTTGCGGTAGAACTGGGAGTTAACGACACTCTTTTCTTCAGAAAAGTTTTCCTTTGAATTATGGGCCCACGGTGTAACAGCCCAAATTTCATTAAATAATTAATTGTAGTAATTAATTGATTTAGTGGGATTTTATGTTAATATTGGAATTAATTTTATTAATTGGAATTAATAGAGAATTGAAAGGAAATTGGGAGGAAAGAAAATAAAAGGAATATATAAGTGAGGAAGAAAAGAAAAGAAAGTTAGAAACATTTGGAAAGAAAGAGGAAAGAAAGAAGAAAGAAGAGAAAGAGAGGAGAAGAAGAGGAAAGTGGAAATCATCAAGAACCAACATCAAAGCTCCGATTAATCGAGGTAAGGGTGAGAAATGTTTCTATTTGATCATTGCATGATGTTATGTATGTTGGGTTGGGGTTTTGGTAGAGTTTTCATCACTTTCCATTTAGGGAAAATGTTGGATAAATCGGTAGATTGATGATTTAATCGGTTGAAACTGAGAAATAATACCGTAGAATAGTCGGTAACATGTATTGATGCTATTTGTACTGATTTGGATGTTTGAGGTTTGGTTGATGATGGATTGATGAAGGAGAGGCAGAATAGGGTTCTGTTCTGCGCAGGTTCGCTGGCTCTCGCCAGGCGAAGCCTAGCGAATGCTGGCGAGTAATTATGATTAAGTCCTAGTGGACTTTGCTGGCGAGTTCGCCAAGCGAAGTTGGATAGCGAAGGTTCGCCCAGCGAAGGTGCTGGCGAATGGTGGCGAATGAAGTCAGTAGCTACTGACTTGGGCTCGCTGGGAAGTCTCGCCAGGCGAAGCCTAGCGAGTGTTCGCTGAGAGAGTTCGCCAGGCGAAGGCCAGGCGAAGGTTCGCTGCGAGGGTTCGTCAGGCGAATGAAGGCGAAGTGACAGCATTTTTCTTTTGCTGTGTTGCTCATGTGGTGAGTGTTTGATTGATTCACATAGGTTAATACCTCTATGATATGATATAGATATGATCTATTGTGATGATGTATGCTGTGGGTAGCCTACGGGCGTGAATCCTAGTTGATGCGCGATGCGTATTAATTGTGATAAATAGAAATACATGTGAATACAATGATGAATGTATGTGTATTGTCTAACGAACTTGCGAATGCTTGATGTGTATACAATTATGTGATGAGTATGCATGAGAACATTGTGGATATGTGTTCATGACTTATAATTGTATAAATGGTATTGTGATGTGAATACCTTGATTGTGTAATATATGTTGTATGTGCAATCATTGTGTAATTCTTGAAGAGATGAATTATGTAAATGCATGAGATTAAGATGTCGGTCTTAAGTGCATTTGTTGTGGTTGATTGTACATGCATCATTTAGTCAAGAGGCAACGTCTGTTAGTTTCGTGGAAACTTGTGGCTTGTCCCAAACCTAGAAGAGTGGGTTTGAAGGCTTAGAGGACGGGCCTTTGTGGTTATCGGTCTAGAAGAGTGGACCCGGTTTAATGTAAAAACCGAAAAAAGATAACGGGTTATCGGTCTAGAAGAGTGGACCCGGTTTAATGTAAAAACCGAAAAAAGATAACGAGAGTCGGTACCGCATTGCATGAGTTGCATTGAGTTGTTGAGTCACATTGATATATGACATATGCATGAAGAGATGCTTATGTGTGAATGATGAGATTGTGGAAATTGTAAGTTTATGCATAATGTGGGAATGCTTTGTGAATATCCATGTTTGTCTATATATGTGTGGTAAATATATATGACTAAGAGAATGAAGTGTGGTGAGAAATGTGAATATGTGTTATATGACTACCTATATATATATAATCTTATTCTTTGATTATTATGGTTATATTTCTCACCCTTCTGCTGTTTTATAATGCTCTATGAGGCATTGCAGATTAGGATGCTGGAGTCCTTTTGTGAAGTTAGTCTTCATTCTTTTGAGTCGGCTGCTCTGATATGTAACACCGGGTAGTTAGACTAGTATAGTCATTCTTTTGTGATACATTGCGATGTATCAGCTGATGTGGTTTTGTAATCTAATTGATATGATGTATTAATCTGGATGACTTATGTGCATTTGAATTAATATTTTGGAACTGATTAAATGATGTTATCTTTCGCTTAAATTAAATGTTGAATTGTGATTTCAAAAACTACGAAAATGTTACATATCTTATGGAGAAAAATGTGAAAGTGTTTTATTGGTGAAATTGTGGCATTCTTCTTTTATACCTTATTATAAAACCTTTTTACTCTGATAATTTGTATGTGCTTAATTGTTTTATATGCATTTATTTGGGGTATAGAAGGGGGTGTTACAATAGTGGTATCAGAGCAGGTCGGTCCGTCCGGCCAAGTTGTAGAGTGTTTTTCCCTGTGTGTTATTGATATGCGTGTGATGCATTATCAATATTGGTTGTTCTTACGTAGTTCTGTTGTTGGAATTAGTAAGATGGTTGCAGGAAGGAACGACGAAGCGATTGCGGAGGCATTGACGAGATTGGCTGGGGCAATTGGGCAGAATCATCAGGCCAATGTGAATGTGAGGAATCATGCTGATGATGAATTCCGTGCTTTAGGAAAGTTCCAAAGGAATAATCCTCCGATTTTGAAGGGAACTCATGAGTCTGACAAAGCACAAATTTGGTTGAAAGTTGTGGAAAAGATTTTTCGAGTTATGAATTGCTCGGATGCACAGAAGGTGTAGTTTGGGACTCATATGCTCGAAGAAGAAGCTGAAGATTTGTGGGGAAATACTCGCCAAAGATTTGAGGAAGATGGTATTGTGATTACGTGGGATTTGTTTAGAGAAACCTTTCTGGAGAAGTATTTTCCAGAGGATGTGCGGGGGAAGAAAGAGATCGAATTTCTTGAGTTGAAGCAAGGTAATTCGACGGTTGCTGAGTATGCGGCGAAATTTGAGGAGTTGATCAAATTTTGTCCTCACTATAATACTGGTACTGCTGAGAGGTCTAAGTGCCTCAAGTTTGTGAACGGTTTGAGACCCGAGATTAGAAAAGCTATTGGATATCAGGAAATCAGGCGGTTTTCTGAGTTGGTTAACAAGAGCAGAATTTATGACGAAGACAGTAGGGCTAGGTCCAACCACTACAAGAGTCTAAGTGACAAGAAAGGAAAGGGACAATTCAGAGGAAAACCTTACGTAACTCCTGCCGATAAAGGGAAACAAAAGGTTGGTTTTGGCAAGAAGCCAAGTGGGGGAGTTTCTACCCCGGTTAGGTGTTACAATTGTGGTGAAGCGGGGCATCGTGCTCCGGAGTGCAAAAATGTTGAACAGAAGTGTTTTAAGTGTGGCAAGCCAGGCCACAAGGCTCTAGAGTGTAGAAGCGGTGCGGGTGTTACTTGCTATAACTGTGGTGAGCGAGGGCACATCAGTACCAAGTGCGATAAGCCGAAGAAGAATCAAGGGAGCGGGAAAGTGTTCGCTCTATCTGGATCTGAGACTGCTAGCGACGATCGATTGATCCGAGGTACGTGCTTCATTAATGGTACACCTTTGATCGCTATAATTGATACCGGAGCTACGCATTCTTTTATTTCTTTGGATTGTGTTAGAAGGTTGAATCTTGAGTTGTCTGTGATTGGTGGCGGTATGGTTATTGATACTCCTGCTATGGGTTCGGTAACTACACCGTATGTTTGCTTGAATTGCCCGTTGAGTATTTTCGGTAGAGATTTTGGGATCGATTTAGTGTGTCTTCATTTAGATAAACTGGATGTCATTCTTGGAATGAATTGGTTAAAATTCAATCGTGTGTATATTAACTGTTTTGACAAAACGGTTATTTTTCCCGACTCGGATGTTGAAAGGGAATTGTTTATGATGAGGAAACAAGTGAAGGAATCGGTACAAGATGGGGCTAAGGTATTTATGCTTATGGCAACTTTGAGGACTAGTGAAAGTGAAGAGATTGATGCTTTGCCCATTGTTAGAGATTTTCCGGAAGTATTCCCTGAAGAGATAAAGGATTTACCGCCGGAGCGAGAAGTGGAGTTTTCGATAGATTTGATTCCTAGAACTAGTCTGATATCTATGGCTCCATATCGTATGTCGGCCTCGGAGTTAAAAGAGTTGAAGAGTCAACTTGAGGATTTGCTTGAAAAGAGGTTTATTCGTCCGAGCGTGTCACCGTGGGGTGCACCGGTGTTGTTGGTTAAGAAGAAAGAGGGTTCTATGAGGCTCTGTGTGGATTACAGACAGTTGAACAAGGTGACTATTAAGAATAAGTATCCACTTCCGAGGATTGATGATCTAATGGATCAGTTGGTTGGTGCAAGTGTGTTCAGCAAGATTGATTTGAGATCTGGGTATCATCAGGTCCGTGTGAAAGCTGAGGATATTCAGAAGACGGCCTTTCGGACGAGGTATGGACACTATGAGTATTCTGTGATGCCATTTGGTGTGACTAATGCACCAGGTGTATTTATGGAGTACATGAATAGGATTTTCCATCCTTATTTGGATAAGTTTGTGGTGGTGTTTATCGACGACATCTTGGTTTATTCGAAGAGCGAAGGAGAGCATGTCGAGCATCTGAAGATTGTGTTATCTGTCCTGAGAGAGAAGCAGTTGTTCGCGAAGCTTTCTAAGTGTGAATTTTGGTTGAAGGAAGTTAGTTTCCTTGGTCATGTGATTTCCAGTAGTGGTATTGCGGTCGATCCGTCGAAGGTTGAAGCGGTGTCGCAATGGGAGACTCCAAAGTCAGTTTTTGAGATCAGAAGTTTTCTTGGTTTAGCCGGTTATTATCGGAAGTTTATTGAAGGATTTGATAAGTTATCGTTGTCGTTGACACAGTTGACTAGGAAATGTCAAGACGTTGTTTGGGACGCCAAGTGTGAAGCGAGTTTTCAAGAACTTAAGCGAAGGTTGACGATAACTCCTGTTTTGATTCTGCCAAATCCAGAAGAACCATTCGTTGTGTATTGTGATGCTTCTTTGATGGGTTTAGGAGGTGTGTTGATGCAGAATAACCAAGTTGTAGCTTATGCTTCGAGGCAACTCAAAGTGCATGAGAAGAATTACCCGACGCATGACTTAGAGTTGGCCTCCGTTGTGTTCGTGTTGAAACTCTGGAGGCATTATTTATTTGGCGCAAGATTTGAAGTGTTTAGTGACCACAAGAGTTTGAGATATCTTTTTGATCAAAAGGAATTGAATGCGAGACAAAGAAGATGGCTTGAACTTTTGAAGGATTTTGATTTTGGCTTGAACTACCATCCGGGTAAAGCGAATGTAGTAGTGGATGCATTGAGTCGGAAATCATTGCATATGTCGGCGTTAATGGTGAAAGAGTTAGAATTGGTCGAGCAATTTCGAGATTTGAGTTTGGCATGTGAGAGAACTTCTTTTGGATTTAAGTTGGGTATGTTAAAGCTTACAAGTGGTATTTTGGATGAAATTCGAGAAGGACAGAAATCGGATTTGAGCTTAGCTGATCAGTTGACTTTAATCAACCAAGGCCAAGGTGGTGATTTTCGGATTGATGAGAATGGTATTATGAGATGTCGGGATCGAGTTTGTGTTCCGAACATGGTTGAGCTTAAGAAGAGCATCCTTGAGGAAGGACATCGTAGCGGATTGAGTATTCATCCGGGTGCTACTAAGATGTATCAGGATTTGAGGAAAGTATTTTGGTGGCCTAGTATGAAGAAGGATATCGCGGAATTTGTATATTCTTGTTTGACTTGCCAGAAGTCAAAGATTGAGCATCAGAAGCCATCGGGTTTGATGAAGCCGTTGTTTATTCCTGAGTGGAAATGGGATAGTATCTCTATGGATTCTGTATCGGGTTTGCCGAGGACGCCGAGTAATTTTGAGGCTATTTGGGTTATCGTGGATAGGTTGACTAAATCTGCTCACTTTATTCCTATGCGTATGGATTACCCTTTGGAGAAGTTGGCTAAGTTGTATATTGAGAGGATTGTGTGTCTGCATGGTATTCCGTTAAGTATTGTTTCGGATAGAGATCCGCGGTTTACTTCGAGATTTTGGGAGAGCCTGCAGAGTGCTTTGGGTACTAAGTTGTGTTTGAGTTCAGCGTATCATCCTCAGACTGATGGTCAGACGGAGAGGACGATTCAGTCGCTTGAAGATCTTTTGAGAGCTTGTGTATTGGAAAAAGGAGGAGCTTGGGATAGCTACTTGCCTTTGATTGAGTTTACCTACAACAACAATTTCCATTCGAGTATTGGTATGGCACCATTTGAGGCGTTGTATGGTAGGCGGTGTAGGACACCATTGTGTTGGTTCGAGTCCGGAGAGAGTTCTGTTGTTGGACCCGAGTTTGTTCAACAGACTACTGATAAGATCAAGATGATTCAAGAGAAGATGAGAGTTGCTCAGAGTCGTCAGAAGAGTTATTATGACAAGAAGAGGAAGGCACTTGAATTTCAAGAGGGAGATCATGTGTTTCTTCGAGTCACTCCGATGACAGGTGTTGGTAGGGCACTGAAGTCGCGCAAGTTGTCGCCGCGTTTCATTGGTCCTTATCAAATTTTGCAAAGGATAGGAGAAGTGGCCTATCGTGTGGCTTTACCACCGTCGCTTGCTAATCTTCACGACGTATTCCATGTATCTCAGTTGAGGAAATACATTGCGGATCCGTCTCATGTAGTCCAAATAGATGATGTGCAGGTGAGAGATAACCTGACTGTTGAGACATCACCTATGCGGATTGAGGATCGGAAATTGAAACAGCTTCGAGGTAAAGAGATTGCTTTAGTGAAGGTCGCTTGGGGAGGACCGGCTGGTGGAAATGTTACGTGGGAGCTTGAGAGCCAGATGAAGGAGTCTTATCCAGAACTGTTTGAATCAGGTAACATTTTCGATGACGAAAATTCCTAAGTGGGGGAGGGTTGTAACAGCCCAAATTTCATTATATAATTAATTGTAGTAATTAATTGATTTAGTGGGATTTTATGTTAATATTGGAATTAATTTTATTAATTGGAATTAATAGAGAATTGAAAGGAAATTGGGAGGAAAGAAAATAAAAGGAATATATAAGTGAGGAAGAAAAGAAAAGAAAGTTAGAAACATTTGGAAAGAAAGAGGAAAGAAAGAAGAAAGAAGAGAAAGAGAGGAGAAGAAGAGGAAAGTGGAAATCATCAAGAACCAACATCAAAGCTCCGATTAATCAAGGTAAGGGTGAGAAATATTTCTATTTGATCATTGCATGATGTTATGTATGTTGGGTTGGGGTTTTGGTAGAGTTTTCATCACTTTCCATTTAGGGAAAATGTTGGATAAATCGGTAGATTGATGATTTAATCGGTTGAAACTGAGCAATAATGCCGTAGAATAGTCGGTTAACATGTATTGATGCTATTTGTACTGATTTGGATGTTTGAGGTTTGGTTGATGATGGATTGATGAAGGAGAGGCAGAATAGGGTTCTGTTCTGCGCAGGTTCGCTGGCTCTCGCCAGGCGAGCGAAGGCGAAGCTTCGCCAGGCGAAGCCTAGCGAATGCTGGCGAGTAATTATGATTAAGTCCCAGTGGACTTCGCTGGCGAGTTCGCCAAGCGAAGTTGGATAGCGAAGGTTCGCCCAGCGAAGGTGCTGGCGAATGAAGTCAGTAGCTACTGACTTGGGCTCGCTGGGAAGTCTCGCCAGGCGAAGCCTAGTGAGTGTTCGCTGAGAGAGTTCGCCAGGCGAAGGCTAGGCGAAGGTTCGCTGCGAGGGTTCGCCAGGCGAATGAAGGCGAATGTGACAGCATTTTTCTTTTGCTGTGTTGCTCATGTGGTGAGTGTTTGATTGATTCACATAGGTTAATACCTCTATGATATGATATAGATATGATCTATTGTGATGATGTGTGTTGTGGGTAGCCTACGGGCGTGAATCCTAGTTGATGCGCGATGCGTATTAATTGTGATAAATAGAAATACATGTGAATACAATGATGAATGTATGTGTATTGTCTAACGAACTTGCGAATGCTTGATGTGTATACAATTATGTGATGAGTATGCATGAGAACATTGTGGATATGTGTGCATGACTTATAATTGTATAAATGGTATTGTGATGTGAATACCTTGATTGTGTAATATATGTTGTATGTGCAATCATTGTGTAATTCTTGAAGAGATGAATTATGTAAATGCATGAGATTAAGATGTCGGTCTTAAGTGCATTTGTTGTGGTTGATTGTACATGCATCATTTAGTCAAGAGGCAATGTCTGTTAGTTTCGTGGAAACTAGTGGCTTGTCCCAAACCTAGAAGAGTGGGTTTGAAGGCTTAGAGGACGGGCCTTTGTGGTTATCGGTCTAGAAGAGTGGACCCGGTTTAATGTAAAAACCGAAAAAAGATAACGGGTTATCGGTCTAGAAGAGTGGACCCGGTTTAATGTAAAAACCGAAAAAAGATAACGAGAGTCGGTACCACATTGCATGAGTTGCATTGAGTTGTTGAGTCACATTGATATATGACATATGCATGAAGAGATGCTTATGTGTGAATGATGAGATTGTGGAAATTGTAAGTTTATGCATAATGTGGGAATGCTTTGTGAATATCCATGTTTGTCTATATATGTGTGGTAAATATATATGACTAAGAGAATGAAGTGTGGTGAGAAATGTGAATATGTGTTATATGACTACCTATATATATATAATCTTATGCTTTGATTATTATGGTTATATTTCTCACCCTTCTGCTGTTTTATAATGCTCTATGAGGCATTGCAGATTAGGATGCTGGAGTCCTTTTGTGAAGTTAGTCTTCATTCTTTTGAGTCGGCTGCTCTGATATGTAACACCGGGTAGTTAGACTAGTATAGTCATTCTTTTGTGATACATTGCGATGTATCAGCTGATGTGGTTTTGTAATCTAACTGATATGATGTATTAATCTGGATGACTTATGTGCATTTGAATTAATATTTTGGAACTGATTAAATGATGTTATCTTTCGCTTAAATTAAATGTTGAATTGTGATTTCAAAAACTACGAAAATGTTACATATCTTATGGAGAAAAATGTGAAAGTGTTTTATTGGTGAAATTGTGGCATTCTTCTTTTATACCTTATTATAAAACCTTTTTACTCTGATAATTTGCATGTGCTTAATTGTTTTATATGCATTTATTTGGGGTATAGAAGGGGGTGTTACACACGGGGCAAAAAGGTTTGAAGTTTGTTTTCTGTCTTTTACGGAAGAACTGTTTTTTATGGATGTTTTCAACCAATATCGCACTAGAGACTATGACCTGAGAGTGAATGCGTCGCATGTCACCCAAAGGGTGCCATACTAAACATCCAGACTGTTGAAAAGAAACTCTCCAACAATCCTTTCTCAGATAGCTTAAGGCTCATAACGTACGACGTCAGTTAAACTTTATTACTGTATTTTAATTTGTTTCAAGATGAGAAGAGAGAACAGGATCAACTAAGGGGGGGACTATCAAGTCCTAATGGTGTCATGCCAAGGATTCATCCTATGGTTGAGGTTTGAAACAGGGATCTCCTAGATGTTATCATGCATAGGTTTCAACCTAAAGTTCTAATCATCACTTCCTTATCAAAGGAAGTGAGATTCCTAGGGGATCATGTCAATAGGATACAGAAACAGATAAAGCATCAGCTTATACAGTAAACAAATATACAGTAAAGTTCATGCAATGCAAGTGAGGGAGGAAATGTGTGTGGGGCATCAGCCTCCACAAGCTCGTCTCGACCTCAAGCCAGATATGAATAACTGCAATCATACAGAAGAAATAAAATGAAATATAATGCCATCAAGCAAATCACAAACCACATAGGCAAGGGAGCAGGGCTCTACCGAATACCCGCAAGCAAAGCCATGCAGTAAAAATACAAGCAGAGGGAGCAACTCAACCTCTAATGCAATCATGCTCCTAGCTTAAATCAATCTAAATATGAACTTATTCTAATGCATCAATCAAATCAAACAAGTCACATCAATATAGTTGCACAACAAGCAAACAGACAGTCAAGAAAGCAGATCAACAGCTTCCACAGCTTCACAGCAAAGCTCGCCTCTGACAGCAGTTCAGTCCTCAGTCTTCAACTATTCTTCAAGGCTATCATCTTCAATAGCAAGTATCAACTTGCTTCTTCAAGCTTTCAATGCATCAAACACAAGTATCAACTTGTTCTCCAACTTCCAGCTTCAGCTCTTTCTTCAATCTCAATTTGATCTTCTTCACAAGTGTCAACTTGTTCTTCTAGGTCTTCAAGCTTCAGCTCCAATGGTAGTCTTCAAATATAGAGAAGTAGCAACTTCTAGCATCTTCAATCTTCTAACAAGGAATTACATCCTCTAGCAAGGGAGAAAGATTCATCTAACAAGAGCAAGGTTTGGATAGTGGAAAGCAAAGTGAAGACCAAAGGTCACCACCAAACATTCCCCTATCAAAGATAGGAACCCTCAAAGGTTCTACCAACTTGGGAAGAGCCACACATCCTACCAAAGGAGGGATGAGGCCTTCACAAGAGGACCTTACATCATAGGGAAGAATGGAAGTGATCAACACCTTCCATGTTTATGAAAGAAGAGAATCTATCTAGAAGCTCTACTTACAAACCCTAATCTTAACACCTAAACAAAACCACTCCAAAAGAAGAGCAAACTTCAAGTCCAAGCTCCCTCATGCATTCCTCAGCAGCCCACACATTCCTTCATCTTCATCCAAGAGCCAGGGAATCAAAACCCTAATCTAAGGGAACTAAAGAAATCAATCTAGTTGAATTAGCAAGTTAGGATCACCTAAAACCTAGCACTAAAGTTAATCCTAACTAAAATACTAAAACCAATTGTAAAATCCTACAAAAATAACTATGGGAACCTAAGTCAATCATGAATCTACCATACAAAATCCAGAGGTTAAATCATCCACAAAGTCCTAGAAATAAATCCAAAACTATGAGGTACTAAGCTTAAACCCTAAAACTAGAGCACCTAAAGTTTCAACTTAAAACCAGCACCTAATTTCATCACAAAAATGTGAGAAAAAACTAAGGGGAACATACATGTCTAAACTAGCTACACACAAAAAATCAGCTCAAGAATCATCATCAAATGATCACAAAAAATTCCACAAGATAAGGTATCAACCATAATGAAATTAATGTCAATTAAAATACAAAAAATGCAATTAAAATCACAAATGCATGAATTCCTAATATTTTTATTCAATACAATTCTAGATTCAATCATGAATCAAGGGAAAAAATCTGGAATTAATTGAGTTATTATTCTATTTTTTATGAATTATTTTCTAAGCTATATAAAATGATGAAAAATAAGAAAATAAGAAGAAAAAAAATAAAACTGGCGTATCAAATAGCAAATCATTGTAGTTCATTTCAGGAATTGGGCCAATTGGGGGTGTGGATATCAATCTGTGCACTAAGCCCAAACCAAACCAATTAATGAAATGGTGCGTTTCATTCAAAGATCTCTCTTCAGAGTTTGAGAGCCAATCGTGGCCATCCATCCATTGCCTGAGTCAAATGTCAAACCCTCATCCCACGGATCATGTTCATCGTCCCCAATTTCAAACTAAGATGGAGGGAGTTCTCAGACGGTGGCCTGAGTTGTAGCGCCACCGTCTTCTCCGGTGAAGTGGTGTACACAGGTCCATAAAAATACTGAAACAAATCATCATCCCACTCAATTTTTCATCCTGATCACGAATCCATCATCCAAATTCCCTAATTCCTTCTCTAACTCCAAACACGATAGAATTTTCAGAAATCCCTCAAATCTTGATCATCATGATTCTTAAAATTAATGACAATAATGGAAACTACACTCATCAGAGATCACATTCCACTATCCAAACATGAATGACACTCCAAGAATCATGAGAAATCCTTCTCAACAGAAGTTGCACAACACCTAGCATTGCCTCTAACCGTGTAATTAACCATCCTAAATCCATCTAGATCATGAATAGAACCTAACCACATGAAGATTTCTATCCAAAAATGCCTTAATTAAGCATAATTTCAATTTTCACAAACCTGGTTTCAGATGAAGAACAGGTGTAGTTCTTGCTCGATTCCTCCTCCACAATGATCCAGATTCACTCTAAAACTCCTTCCAAAGCTAAAGCAATCTTCAATTTCTCTTGGATTGGCCTTGAACTCAGAATACGATTTCAACTTGCAGCTGTGAAACTTCAACCTCACTCTCTACTTCAGGGATCAATCTTCACCAAAAAAAATGGTTGAACACACTCTAATGTTTATATAGAACTCAATGGAAATGTCTAGAACTTTCTGTAACATTCCATATGAGATTTTCAATTTCACTTTCTCCTTCAAAATACCATCCACACCAGTCACGATTCTGGCTCTCTTTGGGCATGAAAATGTTTGGAAAATTCATCTCATGAGATATTGGATTAGTTTGTTATGTCCTCTCCCTTGTTTGCAAGCCAATGGTGTGAGTTTGATATGTTGCTTCATCATGAAGTAACAACATGAAATGGTATGAAAATGGACTCAAACCAAAATTCCAGAATTTCCAAAGTTCCTAAAATGATTTTTCCAATCAAAATGACCTATTATTTTGCCTTGTTTGTACACAAAATGAATTATTTCAATTTTTGGTCATTAATTCTCTTTAATTCTTCCTTTTTCAAAATTCCGTGAACCAAGTCTCTCCTTGAGCCATTTCAATGCCTCCTTGATGCATAGTCAAGGTTAAAACCCCATTTGAGCAACTTTCTAGTTGAACAAAATTTCATTTGAGGTATCTAAGTTGGTGAAAATGACCTATGATCATAAATGACCTATAATCACAAATTCCCAAAATACCCTTGACTTGTCAAAGCCATAACTTGAGTTCTACAAATCCTATCAAAGACTTCTAGTACTCTATGGAAATATAAGAGAATAAGGAACAACATTCATGTTGACCAAAAGTTAATAGGAATCATCCTTCTTGAGCAAAAGTTTCATGCAAGTTGGGTAACTTTCAAGCTCCAAATTCACATATCTCAGATGACTTGTAACTTGTCAAAGCCATAACTTGAGTTCTACAAATCCTATCAAGGACTTCTAGCACTCAAATTAAAGCTAAGACCATGCTATACAACAATCATGTTTGGGGCAAGATGATATGACAATCATATCTTGATCTAAACTGCCTTGAAGGTAGGGGCCAAACTAGGGGATTTTACACTGTCAAGCCTTAGAAACCCTAGCTTGAAACCTCTCAAACTCTTCAATCATTATGAGTTAACCTTGGAATCCTCCTTATAACATCTCAATGTATCAATCCATGATCACATGGCTCTTGAATTAGGTCTCAACCGTCTTCAAATCATCAGTTGACTTAGGGTTGACCCAGTCAAACCCTAGCTGCACCACTCATGGCTGAGCCTTCTTAATCTTGCACAATGACCTGTCTAGGCCTCAAAGTGATCTTCAACACTTCTCATGAGCTCTCTAAAGACCTCCATTCCATACTCATGGCCTCATAATCATCCGATGGCTTTCCATAACTCTCAAGTTAGGAGACCTACACACTTGGTTTCAACCACTCTTTCTGAGGCTCTTTCAACTTCTCTGACAAGGATATCAACCCTTAATCACTTGAATAACCTTCTTAGCTAGCTTCATAGTCTTGTATAGATCTTAATTGGTAATCATACCTCTTGATCTCCTGCATACATGTCAATGAAATGCAAATGATAATGCTAATGTAAATGAAATGAAACATAAGCTAGGTGAAGAAAAGTTGGGCAAATTTTTGGGTGCAACACTCCCATCTTAAACAGAGGGACTAGGAATCCTAAGGGATCATGTGAGCAAGCACAAGTAAATACTATTCAATTCAATCATAAATGAAAACAAGAATGAAACTTAAACAAGTCCCAAAAGAGAAGAAAGATGAAGAAGAATGAAGAATGGCCAAACAAGAAGTCATTATCAAACTAAGACAAAAACAACAAGCACACTCATTTCAATCTCAAATAAATCAAGCATCATCATCAAGTCAACATATCACATAAGCATTCACATGTCCAAACCACATCAAAAACTTGCAAGCAAAATATAATGGCAAAACAAAGTGCCCATACACAACCACATGACCTAAACATCACACAAGAAGCAATACCAACCACAAGGAAAGGTGAAATGAAGTCAAATGGCACAAGGAACATGGTAGGGCAGCAAACATAACATATCATACCCAAGTCATATCAACGATCAAAGAAAGGGAAAAAGGCAACAAATCATGCATATCATTCATACACACATCAATACCATACCAAACAAACATACATACAAGAAATTCCCAAAAGGAAAACACATGAACATGACATGAAAACAAACTGAAGCCGCACATCAACATGGTTAACAAGTTCAACATTCAAACACGCACACACAAGAGAGATCATACAAATGGAATCAACCAAGTGGAAACCAAACATGTCTCAAGGAGAATCAAACATCAAAATCAACCATAAAAAGCAAATCACAATCAAGCAAGCATCAAGAACTCAAAAGACATGAATAGGAACAGAATATCACCCAAGAATGGATTAAGAACAAAATCAACACAATTTGCAATTTAAATCAATTAAAAATCAAATAAAAAAGGCAAATAAAACCTAAAAAAGGATGGAAAAAAGTTAGACCACAAACAAAAATCCAAGAACATTACCATAGGTCAGAAACCATCATAGGATCATATGCTAATATTCTCATAATTTTAAATGGCTCAAAAATAATTTTAAATCGGTTAAAATTAACCAAATAAATCAAAATGGAAAATAGAAAAATGAGAAATAAAAATCCAAGAAAACCACCATAAGTTCAAAACCATCATAGGATCATAGAATATTTTTCTCATAATTTTAAAATGCTTAAAAACAATTTTAAACTAATTAAATTGGCTCAAACAAATTAAAATTCAAGAAAAATATCAAATGGAAAAATAAAAATGCACAAAAAAAAAACAGAAAGAGAAAAATAAAAGAAGATTTTAGAAAATATTTTGGTATTTTTCTAATTAAAAATGAATTTTCTATGAATTTCTGAAAATAAAATGAATTCAAAAACAAAATAGAAAAAAGAAAGTAAAACAGAAAAAACATGATGCGTTGGATCTGGCTTCATTAGATGACGTGACCAATCCAAGGATCTAAAAGCGTGCATCCACAATAGACTCCAGTCAACTCAAGCACACGGAGCCAACAAAAGTCAGAGGCACCAAATTAAAACAATTGTCATGCATGGACGGTCAGATGATGCTAGCTCATCATCTTCAACCTCCAGCCATTTCAAAACTAAAGGAAATTGCAGAAAATCCTGGATCCATCAAACCATAACCATTGGAGCTCATAGTGGTTTCATTTGATGCGTCTTTTCAAGACGATCTAAACCATATCATCGCACCATATTTCTTTAAACCATAACTCACTCGATTTGAAAAAACCAAAAAGAAAAGCAAACACAGATTTGAAAATTGAACATCAAAACTCAACCAAAACCAAAATCTAGCAATCCTAACCGCATCAGCACATTAAGGACTACATCTTAGCAACAAATTTGATTTGAAATGGTTAAGAATTGTACCTGTTGAAGTTCAACTTTAGAGCTCTGAAAATGGAGTCCTCTAGCTTGATTCAGGCCACGATCTTTCAAGTTCTTGAGCTGGTTAACTTCACTTAATGTTGGTGAAGCTAACTGAATGGAGAATTTGAGTCTTTAGGATGTAGAAATGAAAATTCGAAGTTTAAGCTTAAGAGTTCAAATGGAATCTCAGCAGGGTGATTCTGGCTATCAAAACTTGTAATCATGAGTGGAATGGGTCCCTTATTTATAGGAGAAGCTTTTTGAATAGAGAGGGAGGGTGAATGATGCCAATTTCAACAAATTCATGCACACCTATAGCATGAGCAAAATGTGACTTGAAAGTTGTTAAAACTCACTCAAACCTTGTGTTTCAAGGATCTAATCAACCCAGGCAAGTTTGTTAATCATATTTAGATTAAATTCATGGCTTAATTTGGTGATTAGAGGCCAATTCAAACAAAATTAATTCTGGCTTGAAGTCGATTTTCAGCTTTAAAATTCAATTTTTGTCACCATGGTTCTCACAATGTAGGAGGTTTTTATGAGATGATTCTTCTTGCACTGGATAGAGGATGATGCCAAATTTTCAATGTGAAAAGAAAGTATTGATTTGCCAATTTGAGTTGAGAGATATGATCCTTCATAGTAGCTACCATGTAAAGGTTCAAAATGGTAAAACACTTAGAAAAATTTCAAGTCTTTTTAGGGACCAAAAATGACCTATAATATTGACAAAAACCAACACCTTCCATAAGTTTTTAGCACTTCCACCTTAAATCAAAGTTGTAGAGGACATCTTTAAGTTCATTTTAGAAAATTAATGGGCTCCAAATGATGAAAATTGACCAAGTTATGACCTTTTGAAGTTGACTAGAAAATCCTTCCAAAACTCTAATGACCTATAATGTCTTCAATTGTTTGATGACTTTCCAAGCATAATTGGATCTTTCTTTGCAAAGATAACTTGTTAGGGATGATGAGAAGAGTTCATTAGAAAAAGAACCACCTCAAGATGTTGAAAAATGAAGAAGTTATGCCCATTTGATCATAGCATCTACAAATTGCTAAATTAGGTCAAACACCTTGAACCAAACTTGAATCTCTTGATGATTTGTTGCAAGATAAGCCATGGTGAATCACATATGATCTTGAAAGGATATTTACTTGAATCATACTTGAAGATGATGGATCTTTGGGAGCTTGAGAATATCATAAAGTTAATAAGAAACCTTGCTTGAGGTTGAAGAAACATGCTCCTCCTATCTTGAGAAACAAGTCATGATGCCTTGATCCTTGTCTAGAACAATGCTATACATAATTGAATATGAAAATTCAATGAAACATTAGCCAAGATCCAAGAGAGAAGATGGGCAAATTTTGGGGTGCTACATCCTTCCTTGCGCTCTGGCTATCTCGATGTGTTTTCCGCTTAAAATCTCTGCAAGTGGCCAAGAAATTCCTGACTATGGTGAACCAATTACATGTCGGACACAAGATTTTCCTTAGCCAAATGGTTTTAGGTTGCCTTTTTGAGTCTTTAGGATAAGGCATTAAAATCCTTAAGAAATTCAACTTGGGTCAAACCTCCTACCAGCTGGCCCATTTTGGTTACTTCAAATGTGGCTCAATGCTACCTTCGAATCACCATTGTCAACCCATAACACAATCAACGAAGAGGCTGACAAAATCAAAGACAGAAGGGTCGAAGGAACACACCTTGTCCAACTGACTCCTAATGATGAAGGGTTGAACATGCATAAGGCTTTCACTGGATATGTGATGATGTATGCCAAGTGCTACAACTTCACTCCTTCTATGCCTCCCTTCGCCAATAGGACTTATGGCCTAGAGTGGTTCACTAGAAAGTTTTCTGCTCCTTTGAAATAAGAAGAAGCGGAATCCCTGGCCATATGGGAAGCATTCCTTGACAGTTTTTACTCAACCAAATAACTCAGACCTTCAAAGAACCAAATAATTCTTCTCAGTTATCAATCCAATCTCGTCTCTCAACAGTTTGGACTCAACCAAGTCATGCCCAAACCAATCTTACGAAAGAAAAGTGTTGTTATTCTCTACAACTTGTATCATACCGAACCTGAATGCAACAAAGAGATGTCTTAATATGTTGGAACCATACAACTTACTCATATTCCATTCAAACCATCATAGTATTGTACCCAAGAATATGATACTTGGTGGAGAAATTATTAATCCACAAAAATGTTTGACGTTCCCAGTTTTACCCAACACTTAACAACTGCTTTTGCTTTTGTATAGGGCAGATCCAAAAAAGGTACTTTGACTCATATCAAAGAAATCCAAGCATTCCAGAAATACTTTGAGACTGCCTATAGACCTAATGATCTTAGTCAAAGCATCCGCGAAGCAACAGTAAGTTTGACAGAAAAATGTACAAAGAAACTCCATGATTTAAAACTACCTTCATATGTTAAACACGAACACATGTATGAGTTCGATTTTAATTTGCACCCACCAAGATTCCCTTGACTGCTAACGGCTGATTTTGGCATGGCTTTTAGCCCCCCGTTTCTCGACTGGTTTATCTGTGAGAACTTCGTGAAAATTCTTCGACAAGACTCTCAAAATCTTGCCAAGCGGGTGATTCTGATTAAGCACACTCTGGATAGTTTCAAATGACATCTTCATATTGACATAGATCATGTTCACGTATTCTCTCCTATATATGAAGGTGTGGAATATGAGGATTTTTCGATTTATTTTCTCTTCTGAAAATTTCTTGACATCCTTTTTACTTGTGGAAATTTTTTAACCTCTACCTCTTTTAGTTGTCGAAAGAAAACAACCAATAAAAGGTATGACGAAGAAAACTTCCAACTCGGCCAAAGACGAAGGCTAAGAATAAGAAACTATCAAAACAACAACAAAGGTATACTTTTGTATATTTTTTATTTTGCTTGATATTTTATCTTCATATGCTAATGCTCATGTTATTTTAATGTAAGTTGAAAACCACCTCTAACTCCAAAGAAACAAATGACCAAAGAACCCCAGGTCCAATGAGTTGAATTAGATGATGAGGATCTCTCTATGAAAACATGGCTTTTCAAATGGTCTTGCTGACGACACACTCTACAACATACAAGGATGGATAAAAGAATCTCAAAGAAATCAAGCTTGAAGAACTTCAATTTCAAATCAATATGTCAAGACTTGATAAAGAATGAAAATAAAGTTCTACACAAATGAAGGTACGAAGTTCAACTTCTATATATCTTGTACAAGTATTCAACTTCATCTCTCATTCTTGCATATCATATTAAAATTGTTTTAAAATCATTACAATGCATTTTTGCCTCTGTTTCAAAGTATTTTTGCAAAATCTGTTCAAAGTAACCGGTTACCATTTCTCGGTAATCGATTACCCTGTGTTAACTTTCAAATTTTTTCAAACGTTGAGGCTGGTAACCGATTATCCACATATGGTAACCGGTTACTACTGGTGCAGTGAGCCAGAAAATTGCGTCTGTTGGCAGTATTTCATTTTCTTAATTCTTCTTGAACCATAAAAACTCTTGGTTATTTGCACTATTTTGAAAAAGTGTTTATAGGCATTTATATACCTCATAATCTCAGACTTTGAGATTAACTTTCTTGCAAAAATTCAAATTTCAATTTCATCTCTCAATTTCCAAATTTTCACAAGTGTAAAATATTCTTCATTTTCAAGAGTGAAACTATTGTACTTCAAATTTCATTATTTCATCATAGTTTCATTCCTCAATCTTTGAACACTTGTATTTGATATATAAGAGTTGATATCTCAAGAAGAAGATCAGCCGCAAGATTGATATTTGAAGACTGCTGCAACTTACTCAAATCAGAATTATTTGATCTTTAATTACATCTTATTTTTCCAGGATTGTTAGAAATACATTTGTAAGATTGTAACCTTGTTGTCCAAGATTGTTGGAAGCAAGAGGTCCATTTTGAGAGGATTGTTCTCATTAGACTTAGTGAAAAATCCAAGAGGATTGTTCTTGGTGTTTGATTGGTTAGAGTCTGTATAAGAAAGACTAGGTATAAGTCTTGTCTTAGGATCTAACAATATTGAAAAATCTCTTTCATGTTGAAAGAGGACTGGAGCACTCTCGGGTTGTGAGGGGAACCAGGATACATCGTCGTGTCTCTTTACTTTCTGCTTTTATTGCTTTCAACACTTAGTAACTTTTAGGAAAGTAAAACAAGATATCTACATAAAGACCGGAAAAAGATTTTGAGTACCTAATTCACTCCCCTCTTAGGTGCAACTCTACATACAATTGGTATCAGAGTAGGTTATAGGTAACTTGTTCCTAAAAGATCCAGATGGCTTCCACTAGCGTGAACCCGGTTTTCAAAGATGGCGGTAGCAGTAATAAACCTCCTCTATTCTCTAGAGAATATTTCGACTTCTGGAAAATTCGCATGAAAGCACATCTAGAGGCACAAGGAGAAGACATACGGGAAACTGTTGAAACTGGCCCTCATATACCAATTAGTGTTGTAAATGGTGTCGGTACTCCAAAGATTCAAAGTGCATGGGACGATGATGATAAAAAGAGAGTTTTAAATGAAAATAAATCTATCAATGTTTTACAAAGCGCTTTAAGTATGGATAAGTTCTTCCAAATTTCACAATGCAAATCAGCTAAGGAAATCCAGGATACTTTGGTGGAGACTCATGAAGGAACCACCGAGGTTAAAAGATCAAGGTTGAACACACTAAGTCAAGAATATGAAATGTTTCATATGCTGCCTGGAGAATCCATTGTTGCTCTCTAGAAAATATTTGTTCACTTGACCAATCATTTGATTGCATTAGGTAAGACATTCTCCAATGATGAATTAAATCTAAAAGTATTAAGATCTTTAATAAGAGATTGGCAACCTAAAGTTACGGCAATACCGGAGAAGAAAAGTCTTTCAACAATGACTTTCGTATCACTTTTTGGAAAGCTTCAAGAACACGAGTTGGAACTTGGACGCATTGATAAACATGAACATCAAGAGAAAAAGTCCAAAGGAATCGCATTAAAGGTAGACTTGAAAGAAGGACAAGACGATGATGCATCGGAGGAAGATGAAAATTGTATGCTTCTAGTCAAGAGACTTGGAAAGTTTTTCAACAAAAATGACAAACCCTTCAGCTATGCAAAAAGGAAGAAACACTTCAAGAAAAGGGAGGCTTCCACATCAAATCAAGATGTCACATGCTATGAATGTGGTAAGCAAGGTCACATTAAACCGGATTGTCCAAAACTTACGAAGAAAAATGGATTCAAAGGCAAGAAGGAGACAATGAATAAGAAGGCTTATGTTGTATGGGAAGACAATGACATAAGTTCATCATCTGAATCAGATAGCGACGAAAGTGAAAATTTGGAATTGATGGCTTCTCATCACTCTGACGACGAAAATGATGAGGTTAATACTTATTTTTCACTTTATGATAATGATGCTCAAGAGACTATAAATGAACTCTTAAATGAATTCAAAGTTTTGTGTAAAACCATATCTTCACAAAAGAAACAAATATCATCTCTAGAAGAAAACGTGAATACTGTGGAAAAAGATGAAAAGAATGAAAAGCAAAAGGTTATTAGTGAAGAAGAAAAAAACTTTGTATGCAAAAATTGTGAATCACTTTCTTTCCAAATTGTTCAACTTAAGAGAGTTCTAGAAAGATATGAAAAAAGACAAATTAGTTTAGAAGGGGTCCTTAGTCAACAAAGATTTTCAAACGAAAAAAGTGGACTTGGTTACTCTAAGTTTTCTAAACCAAGTTCTTGCAAAACAATCTTTGTTAAGGCTAGTGACCAAATATCTAAAGAGAAAGTGAGCAAGTCTAAAGTTGTGCATCGTCATCATAAAAATAAAAAGGTTGTTAAAAAAACCTTTCGTTCCAAGATATAAGAGTAATTTTGTGCCTACTTATTTTTATTGTGGTATTATTGGCCATACACCTAGTGCATGCTATGTTAGAAACTTCAGTATAGCAAGCGGGCATTATGTGTGGGTTAAGAAAGACACTAATTATGAAGGACCCTAAGCAATTTGCGTACCTAACAAGAAATAACTTGTTTTGTAGGTTTGCTTGAAAGCCACTTCAAATCTTTGGTATCTTGATAGTGGTTGTTTGAAGCATATGGCCGGTGACCTCAACAATTTTTCAAATCTAAAGCTTAAGGCCAAGGGTTATGTTACCTGTGGTGACAATAACAAAGGAAAGATTCTTGGCATAGGCAAAGTTGGAGAACCACCTTTCACATCTATTGAAGATGTTCTTTATGTTGAAAGACTAAAGCACAACTTACTTAGCATAAGCCAACTATGTGACAAAGGATTTAAAATCAAGTTCACAAAAGATGAATGTTTGATAGAAGACGAAGTCACTAATGAGGTAAAGCTAAAAGGTAAAAGGATCAATAATATATTCATAATTTCTCTTGACAATTTGTCTTTAGCTTGTAGTCTAAATTAGCTTGGTGGTCTATAAATAGATTGTTCTCTCATGTTGTTGAGAAAAGTTAATTATTGGTATTGGCTTGTAACCTTTGAACCCTTATTGAGTAAGTAAATGGTTAAATAGTTTTAACCAATTCTTATTCTTCTTCCTTCTTCCTTCTTCTCTATCTTTTGTAAAACTAGAGTTTTTTGTGTTTGTTCAAGAAATTCAATATTGTTTTCTTATTTTAGTTTGTTTTTAACGACATCGATTCACATACACACACACATATATATATATATATATATATATATATATATATATATATATATATATATATATATATATATATATATATATATATATATATATATATATATATATATATATATATATATATATATATATATATATATATATATATATATATATATATATATATATATATATATATATATTTGTTTTTTCTTTTCCTAATAAAAGGGCCATTTAGGAGATAACATATGTGTGAATGGAATCCCAAAAAAGTTGAATATTTTATCTTCTATACAGCCAAATAACAAGGATGCATGCCTACTTTTCTAGATTAGATTATTTCTGACTTTGCAACTTCAAACTTTGGAACATAAACCCAATATTCAGTTATATAGGAGAATGAAATTCTAAATTCTAAAATTCTATTAGAGGCAAGCACCGTTGATTCTTTTTTAGTGGCAAAATGACATATCCACGTGTGCAATACTAAATTACCAACTTGTTATTCAATTTGAGAATGATAGCAATACAACACCTACTAAAATATCTAACTTTGAAAAGGAAAAGTGCAAATCCTCAATTCTTAAAAATATCTATTAAAGATGACACATAAATGTTTTCCAACCAGACAAGACTATGGTGTGGTTGATAAAGTCGAGATGAATATTTTACAGCTATATGGTTTTAATAAGATTTGACATTTTACTTGGCTACAAAGGTTGCGGGTGGCATGGTGGCACTTTTATTATACTATGATGACTATGATAGATTGAGAACAATCTGTTCTTTGTCGAGGAATTGGGCCCATGGCACTATCTAGAGAATCCGTTGTAGTGGGCCAAGGGCGGCTCATGAGTCATTCTTATTCTTACTCTCTTTTCATATTCTTGACAAATCATAAAGCCACGCCAAGAACCAAGATAATAATAACTCAATAAATTCATATTTTCAAATTACTTTACTCAATTCTATGGAATTTTGATATGTAATTTGTGAAGGTTGTAAACTTCGATATTGCTATGGTTAGAAAATTAAATGATCAAACACATGATTTTGTTAGTGCTGAAGCACTTATGTGAGAAAGGAGCAAGAGTGTTAGAGAAAATGTGGAGAATGAAAAACAAATTGTATTATTGTAATCTAATTATATTTATATATATATATATATATATATATATATATATATATATATATATATATATATATATATATATATATATATATATATATATATATATATATATATATATATATATATATATATATATATATATATATATATATATATATATATATATATATATATATATATATATATATATATATATATATATATATATAAAATAATTAATTATAACAAATTAAACTTGGATTATATCACAATCGATTTGTGAAACAAATAATGACAATTAAATTTAAACACTCTTTGAAAAATAATCTATCAACTAGTGAAACAAAAATACAATAGCAAGAGTAAGATAAAGAATAAAAATCACACAAATTGTTTACTCAATTTGATTCAAAGATGATCTATTATGGAGAAGAAAACAACTCTTTTATTTGCTATGAATTAAAATTCTTTAAACAAAAGGTTATAAATGCGTTACAAGAAAATAGGTCTTCAAGTTCATAAAAACTTCTCATATTTTCTATTCAATTTGTGATCTACTATATTCTTCTCTTAATACATGAGTCACTAAATCTCAAGATATTTCGAAGTATTTTTCAATCCTTAGATAAGATCCAAATATATTCTAATTTTTAGTCAAATAAATTCTAAGAATATCTATCTTTGTTTCTCTCTCTAAAAATTGCCTCTTACTCAAAAAATGATAGAAAAAACAGTTGCTCTAACATTGCGAAATGTCTCACGCCTCTTCCAAAATATCGCTTTATTAAGTTATTATATTTAATCCTGATAAGGAGTCATTGTCGCCCTATCATGCTATTATCTTGATGAGGGTTTGAGGTCGCCTTATCAGGCTACTATCTTGATGATGATTTGAGGTTTCTTTAAGAGGTTATCTCTTTCGGGTCAAGACTGAAAATTGTCATCACCCCTTAAGGCTACGCCTCAAGAGGTGTCTTTATCAACACTAAAGAATGCATAACTAAGAGGGACAAATAATATAGCAACGATGACACGAAATCAATAAACATATTTCCTAAAGGCGTTAATATTTTTATTAAAATACCCTCCAAAGGCGAAACAATATAAAAGTAATACAAAATGGTCTTTGAAAGGATCAATGTAATAAACAACAAGAAAGACCTAAGAGTAGGATAGGTTGGACTCACCTTCTTCTAAGACATCTTCATTAACATATATGTTCTTTAGAGTTGAAACATTTTCTGCCTCACAAGAAGGGGTCACTTGTTGAACAATCTCATCCTCCTTTTCTATTAGCTACTCATTTTTGACAATCTTGAACATGCCATGTTTACCTAAATTCAACTCAAGATAAATGTGAGCCACTTGTGTCTTGGCCTTCTCTAAGGCCTTATTAGCGACATCAATTCTCTCATTTTTAGCATCCACCGGGTCCTCTTACACACCTTTCTTGAGGGACTCTCCCTTTTATGCCTCGCATAGGGACTCGCCTTTCTAGGCCTCAAATTAGGGACTCTCGCTTCTAGGTATTGCTTGAGGGACATACCCTTCTAAGCTTCCCTTGAGAAAATCATCATTCTAAACCTCTCTTAGGGGACTTTCCTTTCTATGAATCACTGGAGAGACTCTCTGTAACACCCATTTTAATTATTTAGCCTTTTGGTGATATTTTATACTGGTGTGCCTTTATGTGGGAGTGTGCCTGAGGGCGTTGGGTGGGTGTCCTTACTTAGAGGGAATTATTTAATAGAGTATGGAGTCTAATAGTAATATAATATAATTAATAAGGATAATAGTTTAATGATTAATAATAATAATAATAATAATAATAATAATAATAATAATATTATTATTATTATTATTATTATTATTATTATTATTATTATTGGAAATATGAGTGGTTGGAATAAGTGATAAGGGAATAAGTAATATTAGAGAAGTTTTGGGAAAAGAAAGTTAGTACACGATACATCAGTTCCAAGAGAAAAGAGGAAGAACAAGGAGGAAGGAAAGAGGGCTAGGGCTAAAGATTCTGGAAGATTCTTCAACAATCAGAGCACTAATCGAGGTAAGGGGGAGAAACGGGTTAAGATTGGTAAATGGCATGATTTGGGTAGAAGGGGGTTCCTTAACCCCGTAGGGATTTTGATGAATATGACCTGTATGTTGATGAATTGGTGAATTGGTGTTTATAATTGTTGTTGCTGTTGATATGGGTAAATTTGGTGTATGATATTGTAGAATTTGGTGCATCCATTGTTGTTGTAAATTTGGGTGGGGTTCTGAGTAACTCTGATAGTTCTGATGATGAACATCGGTGTGGGTTCTAAAGTTAAAACTGGTAGAAATTGATAGGATAATGTGTATTGGTTGTAGTATCGAGAGGACAAGAGATAGAAGTGGAGAAATAGGCTTGAATTTGAGCAAGATAACAGTTCTGGACAGTAAGGGTGGGTTTTCGTATGATCATTGTGATGGTGTAATAGCGTATGATGGGTAGGATCACATTTAGGATAGAAACCCCTAAAATCCATGGTTTTGAAAAGTATGGTTATATGATATATGATGATATGATCTTTAAAAATGAGTTGTTGGCTGTTATAATTGTCATATTATGGTAGGATTTCGAATTCTGAAACCGGGGCTTTTTACGGAATTGAAATCGGAGGTCCGGAAGGCCTCCAACGGTGGAAAACGCAGAAAATTCTACATTCTGCGCTGTTTGCGTCGACTCAAATGCTGCAGCGGTCGACGCATATTGTTTGCGTCTTTCTGGATTTCGCTTCTATTTGCTATGCGCCGACCAGCGGTCGACTCAAAGCTGTATATTAGTGAATTTTCTGTTTCGACGGTTTTGGCAATAATCTTTGATCCATAAGTCGGTTTTAGTCCCCGTTCGAAGCGTTGGAAAGCTAACGAATAGATCTATAACATAGTATAGATAATATAATTAGTTGCCAAATATTTTTATATCCAAGATGTTTGGGGAGTCATTGTTTAATTAAATATTAACTAAACCATGGATCAAGTGAAATGATTTATTGATTATTTACTTGAGTTTGATCCTGCGCACTTAGTGTGCTTGAGTTTATCTGTTGTACATTTAGTGTCGTGCATATCATGGTGTTTTGGTGAGATGAATCATTGCTCAGGAGGAGTGTATGTGATTCATCCGTACTCCTTTTTGGAGAATGGTGGGGATAGATCATTGCTAAGGAGGGGTGTATGTGATCTATCTGGGGTTCGATTTAATGAACCAATGAGTCGGTACCGCATGCATGGCGTTGAGTGCATATTTGAATTATTGTATGTTGTGGTTGATGGTGGACAGTAGGTCGGGTTTTTTTAATGTTGGGTGACGAATTGTATGATTACTACCTTTGTTTCATGTATCTTATTACCGATAATTCTGATCATGTTTTCTCACCCCTTTGTTGTTGTTGTGGTCTGTGCTTCTTCGGAAGTACAGATAATCTAGGTACATAGCTAGTTTGGATAGTGGTGTGCGAGTTGAGTCTTAGGATGCTCTGATACGTAGCACGGGACTTGGGTGTCTATCTGTTTTATGTTGAATTTTTTTACTCGTGTGATGTATCTTACTTTGGTGAACCTTCTTAATGAACGTTTTATGTAATTTGGCGGATGGCCGAGAATGATGGATTAATAATAATTTCTGTTATTTTATTTTGAAAAACATCTAATAAAGTGCTTTGGTGAATTTTACGAGGTGATATCCCACTTTGGTGGAGAAACTCTGATGATTATTTGAAAATATTTTATTTCATTTTATTGTTGGAAAGTGGGGTGTTACAATTGGTATCAGAGCAGGTCGGTTCGTCTGGCCAGTGTAGTAGTTGAGTCTGTCCGTAGGATAGAGATTGTGTACCTTTTAACCTGGTGTTGTTATTGTTGAGCGGTATGGCAGGAAGGAATGATGCTGCTTTGGCTGCTTCTATGCAAGCGATGACGCAGGTGGTTGCTAATCAGAACCAAGCCGCGGGTGCGTAATTTGGGGATTTGGCACAGTTTTGGAATAACAAGCCACCGACATTTGAAGGAGGGATTCTGGATCCTTAAGCTGCACAGAAGTGGCTGAAGGAGATTGAGGAAATATTCAGAACTATGGGTTGTAGCGATGAGCAGAAAGTGAGGTTTGGTACTTATATGCTGGAAAGTGAAGCTGATGCTTGGTGGGACAACATTCGCCAGAGATTGGAGACTGCGGGAGTGGGATTGAAATAAGTGGGGGGAAAAGTTGTGCTTCTCCAAAATGCTTCAAGTGTAGAGTGGTGGCTCAGTGTGTTGTTAAACGCTATTATCGTTGGACGGGATCATGTTGGAGGGAATAAATGTGTCTTGCGAGCTTAGATGGTGTGTACAGTGAATTGTTTGGAGTTAAGCCAAATGCTTAAGAGTTGTTTGGCAAGTCGGTGCAGGACAGTGTTGAGATGTGTGATTTTGAGGGGAATTTTGAGTGTTGATGAAAGTAGAGAAGTTGGTGGGTTGCCGATTAAGTATGATTGTCTGGAAGTTATCCTGACAAGACAGTGATATACAGCCAGGACGTGAAGTAGAGTTGTGATCGACTTAGTTGCGGAAACTAGCCTGATATTGAGAGCTCCGTATTGGATGTCTGTTTGGATGGTCAAGGAATTAATTTGAGTGAGTAGTTGTGCGACTTGTGTCTGGTGTGTATGCTACGGTAATAGATTGTGAGGTCGAGTATGTAAAGGGTGGATGGTGACTCCTGGTGAATGCTAAAGAAAGTAAGATGTGGAATACAATATTGATATAATTAGACCTTTAAACATTTCAAGAGTTGAAGGTGTGTTAAATGGCCTTTCAAGTGTGAAAATGTTGTTGTCGTATTTTTGACGTAACGGGAGAACTGTAACTCGGAAGGATGCACGATTCGGTGCGTGGGAAGTTATTACAATGCTCTATATGATGGCGAAGTAGCGGCATGGGATTAAGATATTTATTGATGGAATGCGTATGGATGTTGTGGTTAGTGCGGAAGGTGCGGTTCGTGTTTCCGCTATAGCTCACAAATTGAGTGTCAGTTTGGCATGGGAACTTCCATACTTAAATAAGCGATTCAATGGTTGTGTTTACCGATGATACTTTGGTATATTCGAAGAGTATAGAGCATCATGTTGAGCATCGGGAACTTGAGTTATCAGTGTTGGAGAAGAAGCAGTGATATACCTCTGTGAGGAAAGTTCAAAGAGTTTTGAGGGAGTTGTCAATGGTTTGTGTGTTGGCTTTGCCGAATCCGACAGAACTATTTATTGTGTTTTATGATGCTTTGTTGATATGATTGGGAGATATGTTAAGTGCAACATCAACGAGTTTTAGTTATGCTTTAAGGCAACTTAAAGTACATAAGAGGAATTATCGGACAAGTGGTTTAGAGTTGGTTGCTGTTGTGTGTGTTTGTGCCGGAGTTTGGAGGCCTCAAGTGTTTAGTGAGATGTGAGATGGTTGGTGATCTTAAGAGATTAAGGCATTTGTTTGATTTGAAAGAGTTGAATATGAGACAGAGGAAATAATTGGGACTTCTGGAGGAGTATGGTTTGGGGTTGAATTACCATTCGGGCAAGACAACGAAGTAGCTGATGCATCGAGTTGGAAAATGTATGGGTATATACCGATGATGAGGGTAAAGGAGTTAGAACTGATTAAGAAAATTTGGGGTATGAGTTTAGTCGGTGAAGAGACTTCTTATGGAGTTAAGCTTTGTATGTTGAGGCTGACTATGGGTATTCTTGATGAGATTCGAGGTGGTCGGGATTCTAATTTGAGCTAGTAGATTGATTGAATTTAATGAATTGAGTCGAGGGGATGATTTTCGGATTGATAGAAAAGGTACCGTGAGATGCCGTGATAGAATTTGTGTTCCAATTAGTGTGAGTTGGATAAAAGTACTCTGGAAGAAGGACGTTGAGGTAGATTGAGTATCCACCCAGGTGCTATGAAGATGTGACCGAATTTGAGGAAATAGTTTTGGTGGCTATGGATAGAGAGGAGTGGTTGAGGTTGTATATGCTGATTAGACTTGTTGAAAGTCGAAGTTTGAACATCAGAGACTGTTGGGCCTGATGAAATTGTTGAATATTTCTGAGTGGAATAGGATAGGGTTCCCATGGATTTTGTGTCGGGTTTTCTGAAGAATTTGAAGGGATATGATTCGATTTGGGTTGTTAAGAATGGATTGACAAGACTAATTCATTTCTTACCAATGAGGATGAATCATTTTATGCGGAAGCTAGCTAAGATGTATAATGAGGAAGTTGCGAAGCAGTATGAGATACCGTTGAGTATTGTGCCAGATGGGAATCTGAGTTTTCATTAAGATCTTGGGAGAGTTTGCAGACGCTTTGGGTGCCATGTTGAAGTCGAACTCTGTTTAGCATCCGTGGACGGATGGACAGACAGAGAGAACTATCCAGTATGTAGAGGATTTGTTGAGAGCTTGTGTGTTGGATCAAGATGGATAAGGGGATGGTTAATTATCGTTGATTGAGTTTACCTACAATAACCGCTATCATTCTAGTATCGGAATGACATCGTATGAGGCTTTGTATGGTAAGAAGTGTAGGACACCTTTGTGCTGATGTGTGTCCGGCGAGAATGTTGTACTCAGACCGAGGATTGTGCAAGAGGCGACCAAAAAGATCAAAAGGATCCAAGAAAAGACGTGTTTTGAGAGTTACGATGGTAACTGGGGTTGGCCGAGCTTTGAAGTCTCGGAAGCACACACTGTGTTTGTTTATCTGTATTAGAGTGGCGCAGCGGAAGCGTGGGGAAAGTAGCATGTTAGACTGTTTTACCGCTGTCGTTTGTGGAAATTGCATGATGTGTTTCATGTGTCGCAACTTTGAAAGTATGTCTCAGATCCATCTCATGTGATTCAGAGAGATCAAGTTCAAGCCCGAGAGAATCTTATGGTGGAGTCGATGCCATTGAGGATCGAAGATCATAAAATGAAACAACTCCGAAGGAGGGAGATATCTTTGGTGAAAGTGGTTTGGTGAGGTGCTGCAGGAGGCAGTGTGACCTGGGAATTGGAAAGCAGGATGCGAGAAAGCGTATCCAGAATTGTTTCCATCAGGTAATTTTTTAGGACGAAAATAATTAAAGTGGGGAAGAGTTGTAACACCCATTTTGATTATTTATCCTTTTGGTGATATTTTATTCTGGTGTGCCTCTATGTGGGAGTGAGCCTGAGGGCGTTGGGTGGGTGTCCTTATTTAGAGGGACTTATTCAATAGAGTATGAAGTCTAATAGTAATATAATATAATTAATAAGGATAATAGTTTAATGATTAATAAGAATAATAATAATAATAATATTATTATTATTATTATTATTATTATTATTATTATTATTTGGAATATGATTGGTTGGAATAAGTGATAAGGTAATAAGTAATATTAGAGAAGTTTTGGGAAAAGAAAGTTAGAACACGATACATCAGTTCCAAGAGAAAAGAGAAAAGAGGAAGAACAAGGAGGAAGGAAAGAGGGCTACGGCTAACGATTCTTGAAGATTCTTCAACAATCAGAACACTAATCGAGGTAAGGGGGAGAAACGGGCTAAGATTGGTAAATTACATAATTTGGGTAGAAGGGGATTCCTTAACCCCGTAGGGATTTTGATGAATATGACCTGTATGTTGATGAATTGGTGAATTGGTGTTTATAATTGTTGTTGCTGTTGATATGGGTAAATTTGGTGTATGATATTGTAGAATTTGGTGCATCCATTGTTGTTGTAAATTTGGGTGGGGTTCTGAGTAACTCTGATAGTTCTGATGATGAACATCGGTGTGGGTTCTAAAGTTAAAACTGGTAGAAATTGATAGGATAATGTGTATTGGTTGTAGTATCGAGAGGACAAGAGATAGAAGTGGAGAAATAGGCTTGAATTTGAGCAAGATAACAGTTCTGGACAGTAAGGGTGGGTTTTCGTATGATCATTGTGATGGTGTAATAGCGTATGATGGGTAGGATCACATTTAGGATAGAAACCCCTAAAATCCATGATTTTGAAAAGTATGGTTATATGATATATGATGATATGATCTTTAAAAATGTGTTGTTGGCTGTTATAATTGTCATATTATGGTAGGATTTCGAATTCTGAAACCGGGGCTTTTTACGGAATTGAAATCGGAGGTCCGGAAGGCCTCCAACGGTGGAAAACGCAGAAAATTCTGCATTCTGCGCTGTTTGCGTCGACTCAAATGCTGCAGCGGTCGACGCATATTGTTTGCGTCTTTCTGGATTTCGCTTTTATTTGCTATGCGCCGACCAGCGGTCGACTCAAAGCTGTATATTAGTGAATTTTCTGTTTCGACGGTTTTGGCAATAATCTTTGATCCATAAGTCGGTTTTAGTCCCCGTTCGAAGCGTTGGAAAGCTAACGAATAGATCTATAACATAGTATAGATAATATAATTAGTTTCCAAATATTTTTATATCCAAGATGTTTGGGGATTCATTGTTTAATTAAATAGTAACTAAACCATGTATCAAGTGAAATGATTTATTGATTATTTACTTGAGTTTGATCATGTGCACTTAGTGTGCTTGAGTTTATCTGTTGTACATTTAGTGTCGTGCATATCATGGTGTTTTGGTGGGATAAATCATTGCTCAGGAGGAGTGTATGTGATTCATCCGTACTCCTTTGTGGAGAATGGTGGGGATATATCAGTGCCAAGGAGGGGGTGTATGTGATCTATCCGGGGTTCGATTGAATGAACCAATGAGTCGGTACCACATGCATGGCGTTGAGTTGCATATTTGAATTATTGTATGTTGTGGTTGATGGTGGACAGTAGGTCGGGTTTGTTGAATGTTGGGTGATGAATTGTATGATTACTACCTTTGTTTCATGTATCTTATTACCGATAATTCTGATCATGTTTTCTCACCCCTTTGTTGTTGTTGTGGTCTGTGCTTCTTTGGAAGTACAGATAATCTAGGTACATAGCTAGCCTGGATAGTGGTGTGCGAGTCGAGTCTTAGGATGCTCTGATACGTAGCACGGGACTTGGGTGTCTATCTGTTTTATGTTGAATTTGTTTTACTCGTGTGACGTATCTTACTTTGGTGAACCTTCTTAATGAACGTTTTATGTAATTTGGCGGATGGCCGAGAATGATGGATTAATAATAATTTCCGCTGTTTTATTTTGAAAAACATCTAATAAAGTGCTTTGGTGAATTTTACAAGGTGATATCCCACTTTGGTGGAGAAACTCTTATGATTATTTGAAAATATTTTATTTCATTTTATTGTTGGAAAGTGGGGTGTTACACTCTCCCTTTCAAGCCTTCCTTTAGAGATTTCCTTTTCAAGTGTCACATGAGGGACTCGCCCTTCTCGATCTAATTAACAAAGGATTGTAATTTTCCTCACTTAAATAACTTCGCCTCTTAAGCCTCGTGCTTGAGGGACTATGCGCATGAATAACTTTGGTAGACCTACCTATATCCTAATCAACCCAAAAATGTTTTAAGAAGTCACAGGGTGAGTCGGATAGGCATGACATGGCGGGTCATGAGATCGCCCGACCCGATCCATCTCACCTAGCGCATGGGTCGCCCGATCCAGATTGATATTAGAGAATTACTATGAGTGCATTCTTCTATATAGTCATGTTTTGAACGATGTCAAAAATAGGAGTAATTTAGCGTTTTTGTATATTGGACACTATCAACCTAATCTTAGATGTGCATTGATCATATTAGCATTAGGATGGATACAAACATGTTTTGAAATGATTGTAAGTGACTTAAGAAAGGACCATGCTTCAAAAATTTATTTTTAGTGTGAAAACTACTGCATAGGCTGACACATACGTGTTTATGTCGACCTATAGAAACGCTTGCTTCAGTATAGATCGACACGAAGCTTGTATAAGTCGACACCCATGCCTCAATAATGAAGGTTGTAGCTCTGCCCAACAGGTTGCCTCAAATAGGCCGACCTAAGATCTTTACAGGTCTGCACATCTTCTTCATAAATCGACTAATAGTATGAAAATTTTGAAATTTTGTTTTTCCTTTCATTTATTCATGCATACCCTTTGTTCTGTACCACATATACATGCATCATATTCTAGTAAGGTACTAGTGTAAAACCTAAATGAAACCAGAATTACAAAGTAAACCGATCATCTTCAACCTCTTTTTTATGCATACACACAATCAAACTACGCATAATCATTTTTTGATTGGGTGACCATCTAGATTAGGGTTGATAACTCCAATTAGGTTGGTGTAACCAATAATATTGAGTTGGGTTATTTGTGTGTTTCAAATAAGAAAGACAAATTGGGGTTTTCCTTTAAGATCATTGGGATTTTAAGGTTTTGGACAAAACCACGCAAATATGAATTTGATCGAGTAAAGAGGCATTGGGATAAGGTAGATAGTACCTTGAAAGGTAGTAGCATGAAACTGTGGATCGTGTTCATAAATATTGGGTTCAAAAAGTGCGTGTTATGGATTAATCCGAACGAGCGAAAACCTTGAAGACGAGGAAGTCTTGCAAGCTAGTAACAAGAACTGGTGGATTGTAGCAGCATTGTTGGTTACTTGATCAATCTTTGATCAAGGGTTTTGCAGGTGGTAGAATAAAAAACATACCATAGGGTTTGTGGGGTTAGATTTTTTCATATCTTGTATATACATTGTTTGCAAAGTAAGGTTAATTGCAACTATCTCAATTCGATTTCGAATTGAGGGCAAACGTACACATAGTGAGACCGATTAGAGAACTGCCTAAATAAATTCTTCTCTCTCTCTCTCTCTCTCTCTCTCTCTCTCTCTATATATATATATATATATATATATATATATATATATATATATATATATATATATATATATATATATATATATATATATATATATATATATATATATATATATATATATATATATATATATATATATATATATATATATATATATATATATATATATATATATATATATATATATATATATATATGGCATATCGAGTGAGAATGTGAGAATGAATAAGAACCATCAGATTAAAAAGGAAAGTTTGAGATTAAAAGATATTTTTAATGATTTCTCTTTCCTCTTAATGACACATGATTTAGTGAAAACCACGATTTAATCTCATACTTTCGTTTTTAAATCTGATGGTCCTTATTCATTCTCACATTCTCATATAATTTACCCATTCTCACTAGTTATATCCCAGATATATATATATATATATATATATATATATATATATATATATATATATATATATATATATATATATATATATATATATATATATATATATATATATATATATATATATATATATATATATATATATATATATATATATATATATATATATATATATATATATATATATATATATATATATATATATATATATATATATATATACATATATATATATATTGTTGCACCCTAAAATTTGACCAACCGGTTCTCCTACCTGACTCGTGGTTTAAATTCGTATTCGCAAATCAGACGCATGACATTTGTGCATAGACAGAAGATATCAGGGTTACAGCTTGGTTTTTGTCTATCAGATATGGCAGATCCAGTCCGGATCATCAGGGTTTTGTTCTCGGGAAATTGTGCGCTCCTCGGTGATTTTTAGCTTGCATAGTGATTTTGGGATATTCTGATGCCCGGGGTTCTCTGTTCGATTCGATCTGGTCTCGTGCGCTCTTTCATGGTGGTCATTTGCATTTGTCTGCATTTTTAGGGTTTTAATAGACTTTTGTGGATTTTAAATAGGCTTTATAGATTTTTCTGGAATTTAAATAGGGTTTTTGTATTTTTTAATAGTTTAAATCTCTTTTTAGAATTTTATATAGATTTTTAAAATAGGTTTAATAGTTTTAATCATTTTTAGAATATAAAAGAATTTAAATAGTTTTAGGTGTTTTAGATAATATAGAAAATATTATGGATTTTTCTTTTATGTTAATAGGGATTTTAATAAATAGAAATAAATAGGGTATTGTTTTAATATAGTTTTCCTTTTAAGTAGATATTAAATAATAGTATAGATTTTAATGGGAATTTTATAGAATTTTAAATAGAAATTAAACAGAATTTTAGTGGGTTTTTAGAGATTAGTAGAGTTTTATTAATGTTAGTTAATATAGGTTTAATTAGATTTTTTAATCTTTTTAGATTTGATTAGGGTTTGATTTCTTTTGTTTAGAGTTTATTTGAGTTTATTAGCTAATCATTAGTTTAATTAGTGTTGATAGGACTTAATCAAGTTTTAATCCACTTTCATATTAATTAGTTTTTCAGTTTTTTAGGGGTTTTCTGTGCATTTTCGTATGGGCCCAGGAGGCAGTTTTTGGATGTCAAAGCTGTCATATGTGTTGCATTAGTATGTCTTTTACGCAGAACAACTTGTTTTACTTGCGAGTAAGCACTTGACAGCAGAAAAGCTTCCTACGGTGGAAAGTATGATCAGGATAGAATGCAGAGCGCCCGAATATTCCGAGAGCAGGGGCAAGCTATTATTGTGATCCCCAGTCAAGTCAGCCTTTCGAAGTCAGTTATCCTGGGGTAATCAGGTTGAGATTCAGGTAAATGTGTTGTAGTCAGGGGCACTACCCTAAATCAAATAATCAGGGGCAAGGTCATTGCAGTCAGGGGCAGGCCATCTTAAGCATGCAAAGGTTATTCGAGAAGCATTTGAGGTGAAGTATCTCTCGGAAGTTCAGAACGCCGGGGCATGTCATATCAGACCATCAGGGTTCAGATTTGCAGATTTCCTTTCGAGAACTATCCCCACAGAGGTCCCGCAGGCTGGGGCATATCATAAGCGAAAGGTTTGGTCTTCTTCGTATCAACAGGGTTATTCAGAGTCATACGAGCGGATTCAGTCGATTTTTGAGAGTGAGACGAATTCGGGAAGTCGTGTCACTATCCTTTGACTCTTCCACTGAAAGGCTGCGTATTCAGACAGAGTGTTTTCCAGCGTCAGTTGTACCTGACCCATCACAGGTAGCCTAAAAGCATAGATCCGTGTTGGCAATCACTGTGAAGCCCATCCGTGTTAGCGCATCAGTTTCTAAATCCAATCTTCGGCAGTACGCAGGAGGGCTCCCTCTATTTTCTCCAGCAAAGTCCAATTTTTCATTGGTACGGGTCAGCTATCCCCAGAGGAGTCCAATCATACTCGGCACATCTGCTATTTCACAGCGGAGTTATATTCCCCAGCAGGGTATTATTTCGTCCAGGTGTTCGGTTAAGTTCCCAATATCCCCAGCGGAGTTGATTTCACTCTCCCAGCATTTATTTTGCTGGAATGATTCTGTAATATTCGGGTTATCCCCAGCGGAGTTGGCTTCGTCTTCAGCATTTATTTTGCGGAAGTGGTTTTCTGTACCCAGCTTTCTCCGCTCAAGCCTGCATTGGCATATTGCATGCATCATCATATTCGCATCATACTTGCATGTCATTTTCAAAATGCGTAGCATTTCCATCCTGAATGGAGCATTACGCCATAGAAAGATTAAAGCATATGCATATGCATACGAAGCATAAGTCAGATTTTCTATCAGCCTCATATGGCGCGTGAATTACTCTGTGATCAGTTCAGGGGCATTTATCCAACAGCCGCGTTCAGGCGATTCAGCGGATTATCTGTATTTCAGATCATACAATAGTTGTGCTTCGATCAAGCAGTCATCTGATATCGACAGACTTTTCTTCCCGTCAATTCATATTGACGATGTGTTCCTCCAATAAGTGGATTTCTCCGTCTATCATTAGACGTCTTGAGTTTGAATGTGGTCTTCTTTCCGTCTATCAGTAGACGATGTGAAGTTTTGGGTGATTTTCAGTGGGGTTCAAAACGGGGTTTCTCTAGCAAGTGGCTTTTCTTTCCGTCTATCAGTAGACGATGTGAAGTTTCAGGTTATTGTTCAGCAGGTTTCTCATTGCCAGATCATACGTATGGTGAGTTTCCCCAGCGAGTCTTCTCTGGCTATCTTTGGTTGTTGAGGGGTTTCAAAACGATATTTCGGATAGTGGTTTTCTTGCTGTTTATTGGATGAGATGACGTTTCAAGAGGGACTTTTCTGATCGTCGATCCTTATTGATGTCGAGGCTCTTCGAAGAATGTTCAGTTTTCGTGATTGTCGATTCTTATTGACGACATGGTTCTTTAAAGGTGGTTTTCTTCCCGTCGGTCCATACTGATGATGTGACCCCTTCAAGGATATTGTTCTTTCCATCAATTCCCGTAGACAGAAGGATTCTGAAATTCGAGGGATGGTGTTGAATTGCGTATGATGTCTTTCCGTCTATCCTTAGACGATGTGAGTATTCAATCAGGATGTCTTCCCGTCTATCCTTAGACGATGTGAGCATGGAGATTATGGTGTCTTTCCGTCTACCCTTAGACGATGTGAGTATGGAGATTATTTCTTCCCGTCTATCTTTAGACGATATGAATTGATTTGTTTCATCAATCAGGATGATCCCGTCTACCCTTAGACGATGTGAGTATGGAGATTAATGGTGTATTTCCGTCTATCCTTAGACGATGTGAGTATGGAGATTAAGGTGTCTTTCCGTCTATCCTTAGACGATGTGAGTATTCGATCAGGTGTCTTTCCTTCTACCCTTAGACGATGTGAGTATGGAGATTAATGGTGTCTTTCCGTCTATCATTAGACGAGGTGAGTATTCAATCAGGATGATCCCGTCTATCCTTAGACGATGTGAGTATGGAGATTATTTCCTCCCGTCTATCCTTAGACGATGTGAATATTGATTTGTTTCATCAATCAGGATGATCCCGTCTACCCTTAGACGATGTGAGTATGGAGATTAATGTTGTCTTTCCGTCTATCATTAGACGAGGTGAGTATTCAATCAGGGTGTCTTCCCGTCCATCTTTGGACGATGTGAGTATATTTCTCTTCCTGCCTATCAGTAGGCAATGTGAAAGGATCAGGTGTTTTGTTGCAACCCTCGGGTTTGTTATATGGGGTATCACAGGTAATTGGCGTTAAAATCAGGAGTTCCTTACCAGATGATCGATCAGTTTGGTGCCGTAATGACTGGGCTCGGTTCTGGACTTTATTCCCCAAGCAGTTTACAGTATATTCTCGCGGTTGGAAAATTTTCGGGTTTTATTTGTATTCAACCGTCTCGTACCTCCGAATGTTTGAAGGCTGAGCGCTCTTCAAACCCTTCAGGTCCAAGTCGCTTGAATAGGGGCAGCTGTTGCACCCTAAAATTTGACCAACCGGTTCTCCTACCTGACTCGTGGTTTAAATTCGTATTCGCAAATCAGACGCATGACATTTGTGCATAGACAGTGGATATCAGGGTTACAGCTTGGTTTTTGTCTATCAGATATGGCAGATCCAGTCCGGATCATCAGGGTTTTGTTCTCGGGAAATTGTGCGCTCCTCGGTGATTTTTAGCTTGCATAGTGATTTTGGGATATTCTGATGCCCGGGGTTCTCTGTTCGATTCGATCTGGTCTCGTGCGCTCTTTCATGGTGGTCATTTGCATTTGTCTGCATTTTTAGGGTTTTAATAGACTTTTGTGGATTTTAAATAGGCTTTATAGATTTTTCTGGAATTTAAATAGGGTTTTTGTATTTTTTAATAGTTTAAATCTCTTTTTAGAATTTTATATAGATTTTTAAAATAGGTTTAATAGTTTTAATCATTTTTAGAATATAAAAGAATTTAAATAGTTTTAGGTGTTTTAGATAATATAGAAAATATTATGGATTTTTCTTTTATGTTAATAGGGATTTTAATAAATAGAAATAAATAGGGTATTGTTTTAATTTAGTTTTCCTTTTAAGTAGATATTAAATAATAGTATAGATTTTAATGGGAATTTTATAGAATTTTAAATAGAAATTAAACAGAATTTTAGTGGGTTTTTAGAGATTAGTAGAGTTTTATTAATGTTAGTTAATATAGGTTTAATTAGATTTTTTAATCTTTTTAGATTTGATTAGGGTTTGATTTCTTTTGTTTAGAGTTTATTTGAGTTTATTAGCTAATCATTAGTTTAATTAGTGTTGATAGGACTTAATCAAGTTTTAATCCACTTTCATATTAATTAGTTTTTCAGTTTTTTAGGGGTTTTCTGTGCATTTTCGTATGGGCCCAGGAGGCAGTTTTTGGAAGCCCAAAGTCAGTCCAACCCAGTTTTTGGCAGTTTTTTGTCTAGAGTCTGCAAGTGACACTTGTCACTATAAGAGGCAGGCCACGCGTTGCTCTCAGAGGCCCCCACCAACACACCTCAGAAGCTTCACACGCTGACACCTCGCCCACTCACAATCTCCCTCTGCCAGCGCGTCTCACGCGTGTCACCACCCCAACCTCCACTGAGACACTTGTCACGCCCTCAGACCTCGCCTGAGCTTCGCCAGAAAGCACGCCGCCGGCCATGCATCCTCCCTGAACCACCACACCGCCGGCCACTCTAACCGTCTCCGGCCACCGTCCTCGCCGGAATCTGCAAATTATCCAGAAATCCTAGATTCATACTCCTTTCTTCTCCGATCCTCCCCCGCCTACCTTCATCAACACCTCACCGGAATCTTCATCCGTGGCCGGAAACTCCATCGTCATTCCTCGAAGCTCCCAGAAACCCATCAAGTCTTCGTCTGTTCTTCCATCTTTCCCCAGGAAATCGTGCTAATCTTCACCATCCGTTCGAGATCTTCAACCACATCCATCAAGATCTTCAAAGACGCGCCCAGATTCACCAGGATCTTCGTCAGTTTCATGTAACCTTCATCCATCGTTCATACTTATTTCCAGAATTCTTCGAGACTGCCAAGAACATTCATAAACTTCAAGCATCCCCAGATCTTCATCAAATAGAGTGGTTCGCCGTCAAACTTCGTCAAAATCCCCGGAGAGCTTCATCGTCTTCGCAACGGACTCGATTTCCGGAATCGTGCACCAATATTCGTAGATCTTCGACTCGTTCTCCAGAGAGACCTGTCCAACTCCAAGATTCATCAGAAACTGAGAGCATCGTTCATCTTCGAGGAAGGTTGGTTCGTTTATTTGTTTTGTAATTTGGTTTTATGTGTTTAATTGGGGAGAGGTTTAGCCTGGTTGATGAGTAGTTGGTAGCGGCTGAGGGAGAGGAGTTAGAACTTAGGGTTTCAGAGAGGGTTTGTGTGAGGAAGATGAGAGAAGACGACGGCTAGGTTAGTGGATGAACAGTGTTTAGGGTTGGGGGAAGGTAGATAGGGTTTTGTTCGTTAGTTAGGGTTAGGGTTTGGGCTAGGCCCAAAACTCGTTTGCTGAGACACTACTCCCAATTTACTCAGTACCCCCCCTTTTCGTGTGAGAGACAGATGAGTGTGGATTGGGCCTTAGGCCCTTAATGTTATTTGCACCCCCACAGCATGAAGCCCATGTTAGAATAACATGAAAACATACTGATTGCACCCCCCAACGAGTTTCCATTTTCTTTTATTTTTTAAATGACTTTCTGACTCATTGGGCCCTGCGCCCATTTGCTATTCACGCCCCCCTGGTGTGGGCCCAATGCAATAATAACTGAGCAAACATGCTGTTTGAACCCCCTTCCATTTTATTCCCAATTTTGTTTTTTTAATTTCTTTTAATATTTTCTTGCATATTGAAAAATTCATAATAAAATGAAAATGATTGATTTTTAATTTCTTGTTTTTTCCACCACTTCATGAAAATGTCTAGAAAATTAAATAAAGATAAAAATGCCATTTTATTTTTGTTTACTATTTTTAGCATATTTTCCATTTAAATGACATTTTTAATATCTTTTAGTGCATGCATATTATTAGAAAATTCATAAAAAATAGTAGGTTTAATCAAATAATTCCATTCTTTTTTTCTGTAGACTCGTAATTCAATGTAGAATTTTATAGTACAAAAACATTAGCTTAATCATGCATTTTCATTTTAATTGCATTTTTTGCATTGTTTTGATATTGAATAATTGGTTTGTGGATATGTCTGCTTTGTTGATTTTAGTTCTATCATCTGGTAATGAATTTTGTTCTGATTTTTTAGTATGTTGTCATAGAGCCATGTAGGTTTCCCATAGATTTTTGATAGATTTTTGTAGGATGTTCTGATATGTTTTAGTCTGAGCTTGAGGATAGGAGAAGTCTTGATGACTTCTGACTTTGAAGTTCAACTGTGATTGAACTTCAGAGATAGTTTCTTGTGGTTTGAGGACCTGTGGTTTCTTCTTGAAGATAGGAGCTGGTTGAAGTCCTGTTGGAGCTTGCAAGGATGCAGTGGATTGAGGCTTAGTCTAGGAGCTTGTTCCCTGTTTGTGAGGTTCGAGATCCTGAAGTTTGAAGGGAGTTTATGGTACTTTCCTGAGGAAGGCACTATGAATGACTTTCATTCTTTCTTCTCACCTCTTTCGTAAGTATCCAATGATGTTGGAGCCAACTTGTGAGTTTAATTTCTCCTGAGGAGGAATGTAAACTGATCACATGTTGTTGAGCCACATGGGATACGATTCCTAAGTGGAAGCCTCCTAGTACTTTCCTGAGGAAGGTCCTATGGGTCTGTTCACTTAGTTCCTCTAGTTCATCTAGGATTTCTTAAGTATCCAATGATGTTGGAGCCAACTTGTGAGTTTAATTTCTCCTGAGGAGGAATGTAAACTGATCACAGTTGTTGAGCCACATAGGATACGATTCCTAAGTGTCAGCCTCCTAGTACTTTCCTGAGGAAGGTCCTATGGGTCTGTTCATTTAGTTCCCTAGTTCAGATAGGCTTTCTCAAATATCCAGTGATGTCGGAGCCTTCATATGAGTTTAGTTTCTCCTGAGGAGGAATGTAAATTGATCACAGTTGTTGAGCCGCATAGGATATGACTCCTGAGTGGTAACCTCCTGGTACTTTCCTGAGGAAGGCACTATGAGTTTGTCTGCTTAGCTCCCTTTCTCTGGTAAGCTTGTTCTGAAGCTTGGAGACTGGGATTGATTCCTCTTGCTTAGGGTTTTGATTAGAATTTTTGCTTAGATCTTTGCTTAAGGTGTTGCCTAAGGTTTTGTTTAGAGATAGATTAGAAGTTTGTTTGTTGAGGGCCCTGCTCAGGGTTATTGTTTAAGCTTTGATAGAGGTTTGTCAGGTTAGCTAGCCTTCTCTTTATGTTGTTTGACTTGTATGGTGTTGTGTTGCATTAGACTTAGGAATTCATCTAGATAGTTCTGAAGTAGGTGCATCTTAGAAATAGGCTTTGTGTGCATGAGAAGTCGAGGTGGTCCTCCTTCTGCTTGTTTGTTATTGAGTGGCTTTGCTTGTTGGTATTTGGTAGAGCTGAGCTCCCTTACCTCTGTGGTTTGCGGCCTTTGCGCCTTGTTTGTTTAGTTGTTGTATTCATGCATATTTCCAGTATTTCTTTACTTTATAGTTAATTCTTGTTTGCCGCTTAGTCCTGTTGCCATGATCCCTTAGGAGCTCTGACTTCTCCGTTGTGGAGTTGTTATGATAGACAGTAGGATGGTCAACCAGGCATGATACCAGTAGGTAGATTCCCCTTTTTCAGCTATAGTTGTAGGGTGTCTTTTCCCTTTCCTTTCAGTAGGAGCTTTTGAGTAGCTTGTGTCGTAGTTAGCCGAACTACAGCTGCTCTGATTCCTTGTGTCAGACAAGGATATGTAGGCATAGGATGCGATATCCTAGCGAGCACACTAACAACTAACCTTTGTTCTCTCGCGGCTGTGCGATCGAGACTTTCCCGCTAACAACTAATGGTTATCCCTTGTCTCTTGCTCGAGCGCATTTGAGACCAGATCGTAGTTGTAGGTCCCCGAACCTTTAGGATCAGTTTGTTTTCTCACTGCTGTGTGAGAGCCCCCCTGTTTAGCCGTAGTTAGCCGAACTATGTTTGCTCTGATCTTCCATGCCGTGTGGAAGTACGTAGGCACAGGACGCAATGTCCTGGCGAGCAATATTTCCCCCGTTTAGACGTAGGTAGTCGAACTACGTTGACTCTGACTTTCCCATTGCACGAGGGAGTACGTAGGCCCAGAACATCGTATGTTCTGTCGAGTCCTGTCCTTTTATTTTCTTTTCAGACCGACCATTAGCGTAGATAGATAAAAACACCCTTTTCCTTATAAACACCAAGCGTGGATCCCATCGAGTACGATGGACGTGAGGGGTGCTAATACCTTCCCCTTGCGTAACCGACTCCCGAATCCAGGTTTTGGTTGCGATGACCATACCTTTTCCCGTCTTTGCGAGGTTTACTTCGAGCGTTTCCTTTCCCGCTCTGAGGGATAAATAATGCACGGTGGCGACTCTCCTGTCAAGCCGGCGCCGATTTTTGCAGTAGCGACAGGTGACGACTCTGCTGGGGATCTATAGCATCTAGGGACTTTTCCCATCCCTTATGCTGGGACCGTTTCCCATCCCCTACGCGAGTCAATCCTAGCGCTTGGGTGTTTATTTGTTGGGTGTTGTGCATATTGTGTTTTACTTTTCCGCACTTTACTTTCTTGCACCTTTACCTTTCCGCGTTTATTTTCCAGCATTATATTATTGTGATTATTGTTGTGGGCAAGGGAGGTTACTGTGAGTGAGAAGCCGGACCTGGGCTTGAGTATGCACCTAGATATAGTTGTGGAGAGTAGTAGACGAACCTGTCTGCTGAGCAGGCATAGTTCCCTACGAAATCTACGCTCAGACAAGATTCTCGCAGAGGTGCTCCTTTCCGGTCCTGAGGATCTGAGGGGAGCCCAGACGTGAGGATTGTCGACTCTGGGGACCGATCATTTGGAAGTCAGCTAAGTGAGGCCTCTTCATGACTTGATGATGCCACTCCTTCTGGGAATCGTATCATCACTCATGAAAGTCTGTGACGCTGATGACCGCATAGGATGCCGTACCTTTGTCCGTGGATTAGGTCTATCATACCTGTGAGAGGGATTGGGTTATTGCAGGAAAACTGGCCTTCAGAAACCATGATTCAGTAGTTATCAGATGGTGTTCTTGATTCATCTCCAGGTGTGTTGTCTGGGTTAGATGGGTTTCTTATCTGAGGTTGATGCTATTATCAGATGGTTTTCTCGTCAGATACAGAGGTTCAGATGGATTTCTTACCAGGGGATTGATATTTTGAGTATCAGATGATAGTTAGTATCATGAGGTTCTGGTGCCCGTATTGGTTTTCTGTTCTTGATCACAGAGATGTTCCTCTTCAGGCTACAGCATAGCCCCTGTGTTCACAGATTGCATTATTTATTGCATCATCGCATTACCATTTTGCATACAACTAACGTGTGTGTATTGCAGGTACATATTTTCCCTTCCAGTTCTGGTGTCTGTTCCTAGCAAGACATGGAAGCCACGAAGAGAGTATTGCCCTATAAGTTTCCATCGCCGGATATCAGTCTATTGTTAGAATTGATTACTATTGCTAAGAAGAGGGTAATGGGTGACTTCAGAAAGAGATATGGGAGGCTTCTGACTTATGTTTATCAGCCATCGGCCTACGAGATCAGCGGCATTTATACTCTGTTACAGTTTTACGATGCGGAGCTCAGGTGTTTTGTATTTCCCGACTTCGTTTTGGCTCCTACCCTGGAGGAGTATTCTGCACTTCTGGATATACCTATCCGCGAGCAGATGCCTTTCTATCGTACGGACGCTGAGCCTAATCTGGCTAAGCTTTCTGCCATCCTGTGCTTGAGAGAGTCTGAGCTGACTGGGAAGATGATCAGAAGAGGAGATGCATGGGGATTTCCGTTGGATATCTTGGTAGAGAAGGCTCGGGAGTATGCCCAGAAGGGTGGCTGGGTTGTGTTTGACGTCATCCTTGCTGTATGTGTTTATGGCATCGTGTTGTTCCCGAACATTCCTGATTTTGTTGACTCAGATGCCTTTTATATTTTGGCTGCGAAGAACCCAGTTCCTACTTTGCTGGGAGATATCCACCATTCTACCCACTACCAGAACGAAAAGCGGCGAGGAAGGAATGTGTCTTGTTGTGTACCTCTCCTGTGCAGGTGGTTCACCAGTCATATGCCTAAGTCAGGACCTTTTGTCACCTCTATTGATTCTCTGGGATGGCCGGAGCGCTTGATGGGTTTGACTGCTGAGAGCGTGGTATGGGTTAACGAAGAGGTATTCGGAGTTGAGGTCATACTCAAATGCGAGGGATTCCCGAATGTTCCGTTAATAGGAAGGAAAGGGTGTGTCAATTACAACCCTTCCTTATTGATCAGGCAATTTGGGTATATACCTCAGGGAGCGCCGAAGCCCGAGGAGATACAGGAATCTCTGTATCTCACCGGGGCAATAGGGAAAGAGATGCTGACCAAGCTCGAAAAGGCATGGAAGAACTTGCACAAGAGAGGGAAGCTTTCAGGTAGCAGAGGGGATACTCGAGTTCCTGGCCCATATGTGGAATGGATTCGTGAGCGAGCTACGAAATTCCTTATGCCTTATCCAGCAGTTCAGCCATTACATCCTCCTCCGGTGGAGGAGCCTACCACTATGGATATGCAGGTATACAAGCAGCTGATGGCGGAGAAAGAAGAGCTAGCAAAGGCTAAAGAGGCTTTAGAGCAGGAGAATGCCCAGCTTCGTCATGAAAAGATTGAAACAGGATATTTTTCTAAGCAACAGGCTGAAACTCTGAAACATCTAAAGACTACGTTATTGGAATTGACTGAAACCAAGAAGCGTCTGGAGTTAGATGTAGACTCAGTTAGCAGTGTACTGGCTACTAAGAAGCAAGAGCTGGAAAGGGCCTACACGAAGCTAGCTAAGTTCAGAGAACACTGGGATCTCACTATGACCAAGCGCAAAGAGCGGGAAGAAGAGCTAAAGACACAGGTTTCTCAGTTAGAAGAACAGGTCAAAGTGAAGAATGAAGAGCTTGAAGAAGAAGCATGCCACCGATACGAGGCCGAGCGCAAGCTGATTGATGCCATGAAGAATTTGGAAGATTTTCAACACAAAGCAGATGCCAAGAGACCCAAACCTGGGGGTGGTGCCAATGATAAGGCTTGGGAAGACTTTGTCAGAGACATCCAGGGAACGGTCAGAAAAAGGGATCAGCTAATAGAAGGTTTGATTTATCAACCGGATCATGCAGAGACGAAGAAGATGGTTGAGGACTTCCGCAACCGTACCCGTACTTGATTTCTCTCTTGTATTCTGTATGTTGAGATCACCACCAGGCATGTTGGCTGGGATCCTCCTTTATCGTATCAGCTGTATGAAGCATAGTTATGTAACCTCTTGACAAGATTGTTATTCTAATGAATATATGAGGGTTTTTCTAAATATTGTCTTTATGGTTTATCTCGTCTTGCTACCACTGACACTGGAATTGGAGGGGAAATATCTCCAATGCACACATGCACGTTAGCATTTTTGTATTTCTGTTTGCATAAATCATATTGCTTAGCATTACTATAGCAGGCCAGAGCACTTATCCAACTTTTGTTTCCATCAGAGGGGGATTCTCGGGGACTGGTTGAGGCAAGAGTGGAGTGTTGAAGACGACCAAGGGGCTGAAGCAGATTTGAGCAGAATCAAGCAGTGTAGTCAGCTACAGGTAATTGGTAGCTATGGCTGAAGACAATTTCCCGGCTCCTAACACTTTGACAAGGTTTACTATGGCGTCCCACCATCAGTATGATTCTACGGAAGACTTCCCGCAAGTGAACAACCTTACTGCAGACCAAGTCGTACATCCTACTGTCCAGAACCGAGATCGACATGAGCAGTTCGTTGCCTGAAATGAACGTTATCCTCCTGTTAACAATCAAGGTGTTGCTTTCCCTATGATGAATTACCGAAGAGATATTCCAATGGCCGGGATGGTAGATCCAAGAGCTCTTGAAAATGGTAGAAGACTCCGAGCATTGGAAGAAGGTATAAAAACCTTAGAAGCGAAAGATGCCGTCAACCTGGATGCTGTAGACATGTGTCTGGTTCCTGATCTGGTGTTGCCTTACAAGTTCAAAGTGCCGGAATTTGAAAAGTACACGGGAGATAGCTGTCCGAAGCTGCATTTGATGATGTTCTGTCGAAGGATGACCTCGTTTGTGCGAAATGACAAGTTGATGATCCATTGCTTTCAGTATAGCCTGACTGGGGCATCGTTGAGATGGTATGTGCAATTAGAGAGTAATCAGATTCGATCATGGGCAGATTTAGCCAGAGCTTTCATGAAGCAGTACGATTACAACCTGGAATTGACTCCTAGTCTCGTACATCTGCAAGAATTATCTCAGGCAGAGAATGAATCATTCAGAGGGTATTTGCGAAGATGGAAAGAATTGGCTGCTAGTGTTCAACCACCGCTTCCGGAGAGAGAAATGGTTGACATCTTCTTGGGTACTCTGAAAGGCCACTATTTTGACAAATTGTTTGGTTGTACCAGCTTTGTGGGCCTGATGAGAATGGGAGAGCTTGTTGAGAGAGGACTCAAGAGTGGAAAGTTTCGAGATGTCCCTTACGTCCCAATTGATAAGATTGAGTCAGTTGTCAGTTCTCAAGAAGAGTGGGAAGAAGGAAATGACGTCATATCAGAATCTCTGGCATCTCAGGATCGGTTTTCAGACACTTCAAGTCAACGGTCATCCTATCGTCGGTCGCGTCAGCACGCCCCACGAAGACCAAGGAAACCTGAAAGGCAGTTTACTCAGCTACCGGTGTCGTACAGTCAGTTGTTGCCAGATGTGGTCAAAAGTGGATTGATAGTGCCGAAAGAGACTAAGCCGGTGATTCCACCGTATCCTCCAGGTTTTGATGCCAGCGCCCGCTGTGAGTACCATGTTGGGGCACAGGGGCATTCCGCCAATGATTGTAAGGTGCTTAGGAGCCAGGTTCAAGATCTGTTAGACTCTAGCCGTATTTGCATCACGCCTCAGGGTTTTGTTCAGATTAATGATTTTCCATCCTCCAGTTGTGTGGGTTCGTCAGTTAATGTCATGGAAGACTCCACAGGAAGTGTGTGCTCTGAAGATTGTCAATCAGAGAGTTCAGTTGAATATGGGGGAAGTTTCTAGAGGTTTCTATGCCGGGTGTCGCATCTGTTTTCTCTGCATAATCCGTTTAGCTTTTGTGCACCAGTGTTTGCCGACCACCACCAGGACTGTTGGCTGGGGTCATTGTATTCGTACTCATTTGTGCTAACGTGCTGCTTTTGTTGGTTGTACATGTGTGGGAGATGTTCGTCTGTATGCTTATAGCTTGAGTTTCTCTTTGTCTTGTTATGAATATGTGTTTGCTTTCCGCATTGCATTATCGTTTTAACAGGTACATCAGAACCGTGGGTCTCATTTCCTTATCGTCCAGTTTGTTGCAGGAATTCCTTCAGAGGTATGGATCAGAATCAGTTTGAATTGATTGAAGTCCGAAGCCAGCTGGAGCAGATAATGAGAGACATGCAAGAGATGCGTTTGGAGCAGAAGATTCTCAAAGAGGAGAACAGTCAGCTGAAGACCCAAATGAGCTTGATCATGGAGGTTGTCAAGAATGTGCTTAGGAAAGAGGATGATCAGCTATTTGAAGCCGCAGTGAAGAAGCTCGTGCCACCGGTGCCCGTGGAACCTGAGCGGCAGCAGCAGAAGATGCATCTGGCTCAACGGAGGATTCAGGAGGGGAAGCCAAAGAGAATATTTGAGGCGCCGCCTACGACATATGCTGAGCTCTTGCAGACTTTATTGAGGTTTAATCTGGTTGAAAAGAGAATGTTGGAACCACCCACGAGAGTGCTTCCTCATGGGTACGATGCCAGTAAGCAATGTGAGTTTCATTCTGGGGCACTCGGACACGACATCGAGGGTTGTCATGCTTTCAGGCACAATGTCCGAGACCTGATTGACTCGCACGCTATTGAATTCACGCCGAGCGGCGTAGCTGTGCGTATTGCTCCTGTCTCAGTCGATGCTAAGATGACAGATGTTTCTAAAGCTGCAGTAGGTCAGAAGCGTATCCTTGACTCCATGGTGTCGGAATCTCCATGCCCACAGCTGTTGCCAATTCCTGGGGCAGATCTGAGAAATAAAATGGCTAAGCATAAAGAGTGTCTTGATCAGTACAGTGAAAGTCAAGAAACCGATGTTGTATTTGCTACGAAGGTTGTTCAAGAGTCAACCCGATACCAGCAACAACAGCAACGATCTCAACAGTGGAAAAGGCAGCAGCATCCCAATCAGCGAAAAGCTCAGAACCAGAAGCCGTTGAGGGTATTTAAAGTGCCTCCGATGCCGTATGCCGAGCTTCTTCAGATGTTGCTACAATTGCAGTTGGTTGAGAAGAGGAAGTTAGCTCCGCTGACAGGTACACTGCCAGCAGGTTATGATATCAAGGAGCGCTGTGATTTCCATTCAGGAGCACAAGGGCATAACATTGAAGATTGTCTGGCCTTCAAGCACAAAGTGCAGGATCTACTTGATAGTGCAGCAATCAGCTTCGGGCAGGAAGGGTCCAAAATCATCTGAATGAAGGAGGAAGGGCTCTATAATCTGGTTGGGTCGTCGAAAGCAGATCAGGACAACATCGGGTTGCCTCTAATAATTGATTGTGGAGATAGCTGGTTCAGCAGCAGGACAGATATGAAAGCCCGGTTCTCGGAAGCTAGCATTTTTTCTTGTTTTCTCTTGTCATGTCTTTACATTTGTAGTTTCTTTCCTGTTTAAAATGCAATCTTGTTTGTAAAGCTTGTTGTTTTCATTCAATTGATGATAATGAAATAAATATGCATGCTTTGATTGAATCTATTCGTGTTCACTAATTGTTTTTACAAATGTCTAACGCTTGGTTGAGAAGAATCTGGGGGGGATGACGAAAATGAACGACGTGCAAAATTCCTAGTGTATGCTTTTGAGATAAAACCTGCTGATGATGTACAGACATTGTTTCAAATCCCTAAACACCGGAGTTATAAGGAAGATAATCCCTTGTCAACCCCTTTGAGCCTAGTAGTAGGAGTTCTTTCTGAAAGCGAAAAAACCTCAATCTTAACCTGGGGCAGGGTAGGTGTTAGCTAATTTGACCGAGCGTCCAAATTACGGAAGGAGTGTTCGTTCGAGGATCAATCACGCCCCTAGAGGTCGTTCCTAAAAGACCACAATGGTTCAATCAAGAGTGGGGCAGTCACATCATTCCCCAAAGAGTCAGACAACCAGTGTCACACGACTTGTTCGAAAGAAAAAAGAGAGAAAAAAGAATCAAAAGCCCGCTAAGTCAAGAAAACTTCAAAACAAATGACTTAGGCAAAAATGAGGGCATCCCGCTGGACTTAAAAAAAATCAAAAGAAACTCAAAAGGAGTCAGTCCAGGCAAAAGTTAGGGATATGAAAAGAAAAGAAGAAAAGGATCAAAAGAAAAAATCCTCAAAGGAAATACGAGTCGTGTGACCCCAAGTGTCAAAGACGAAAGGTGCGTGGCTGTCACTCCAAAATCCAAAAGTTTCTCGAACTATCACTCTTATCTTTCGTCCTCTGAAAGGTGAGCGCTAAGGTCGAATTAGCTGAACGTAGGATAGGAGGACATCAAGGAGAATGGGTGGGTTAAAACAAACTTTGAGCCTTTATCCTTTCCTTTAAAACCATGAACCTGACCACGTTACAACCTTCAAAAGTCCTGATTGAAGCAAGTTGTTTCGGAAGCATACTCCGGTAAAGGTCGCGTCGATTCTGACTCTTAAAAGGGATCCTCTTACCATGTTGATACTAATGTTGATAAATGTTTTGTGCATTATATGCCATAAACTGTTTTTCCTTTTCCCAGTGAACAGATTGGATGTCAAAGCTGTCATATGTGTTGCATTAGTATGTCTTTTACGCAGAACAACTTGTTTTACTTGCGAGTAAGCGCTTGACAGCAGAAAAGCTTCCTACGGTGGAAAGTATGATCAGGATAGAATGCAGAGCGCCCGAATATTCCGAGAGCAGGGGCAAGCTATTATTGTGATCCCCAGTCAAGTCAGCCTTTCGAAGTCAGTTATCCTGGGGTAATCAGGTTGAGATTCAGGTAAAATGTGTTGTAGTCAGGGGCACTACCCTAAATCAAATAATCAGGGGCAAGGTCATTGCAGTCAGGGGCAGGCCATCTTAAGCATGCAAAGGTTATTCGAGAAGCATTTGAGGTGAAGTATCTCTCGGAAGTTCAGAACGCCGGGGCATGTCATATCAGACCATCAGGGTTCAGATTTGCAGATTTCCTTTCGAGAACTATCCCCACAGAGGTCCCGCAGGCTGGGGCATATCATAAGCGAAAGGTTTGGTCTTCTCCGTATCAGCAGGGTTATTCAGAGTCATACGAGCGGATTCAGTCGATTTTTGAGAGTGAGACGAATTCGGGAAGTCGTGTCACTATCCTTTGACTCTTCCACTGAAAGGCTGCGTATTCAGACAGAGTGTTTTCCAGCGTCAGTTGTACCTGACCCATCACAGGTAGCCTAAAAGCATAGATCCGTGTTGGCAATCACTGTGAAGCCCATCCGTGTTAGCGCATCAGTTTCCAAATCCAATCTTCGGCAGTACGCAGGAAGGCTCCCTCTATTTTCTCCAGCAAAGTCCAATTTTTCATTGGTACGGGTCAGCTATCCCCAGAGGAGTCCAATCATACTCGGCACATCTGCTATTTCACAGCGGAGTTATATTCCCCAGCAGGGTATTATTTCGTCCAGGTGTTCGGTTAAGTTCCCAATATCCCCAGCGGAGTTGATTTCACTCTCCCAGCATTTATTTTGCTGGAATGATTCTGTAATATTCGGGTTATCCCCAGCGGAGTTGGCTTCGTCTTCAGCATTTATTTTGCGGAAGTGGTTTTCTGTACCCAGCTTTCTCCGCTCAAGCCTGCATTGGCATATTGCATGCATCATCATATTCGCATCATACTTGCATGTCATTTTCAAAATGCGTAGCATTTCCATCCTGAATGGAGCATTACGCCATAGAAAGATTAAAGCATATGCATATGCATACGAAGCATAAGTCAGATTTTCTATCAGCCTCATATGGTGCGTGAATTACTCTGTGATCAGTTCAGGGGCATTTATCCAACAGCCGCGTTCAGGGCGATTCAGCGGATTATCTGTATTTCAGATCATACAATAGTTGTGCTTCGATCAAGCAGTCATCTGATATCGACAGACTTTTCTTCCCGTCAATTCATATTGACGATGTGTTCCTCCAATAAGTGGATTTCTCCGTCTATCATTAGACGTCTTGAGTTTGAACGTGGTCTTCTTTCCGTCTATCAGTAGACGATGTGAAGTTTTGGGTGATTTTCAGTGGGGTTCAAAACGGGGTTTCTCTAGCAAGTGGCTTTTCTTTCCGTCTATCAGTAGACGATGTGAAGTTTCAGGTTATTGTTCAGCGGGTTTCTCATTGCCAGATCATACGTATGGTGAGTTTCCCCAGCGAGTCTTCTCTGGCTATCTTTGGTTGTTGAGGGGTTTCAAAACGATATTTTGGATAGTGGTTTTCTTGCTGTTTATTGGATGAGATGACGTTTCAAGAGGGACTTTTCTGATCGTCGATCCTTATTGATGTCGAGGCTCTTCGAAGAATGTTCAGTTTTCGTGATTGTCGATTCTTATTGACGACATGGTTCTTTAAAGGTGGTTTTCTTCCCGTCGGTCCATACTGATGATGTGACCCCTTCAAGGATATTGTTCTTTCCATCAATTCCCGTAGACAGAAGGATTCTGAAATTCGAGGGATGGTGTTGAATTGCGTATGATGTCTTTCCGTCTATCCTTAGACGATGTGAGTATTCAATCAGGATGTCTTCCCGTCTATCCTTAGACGATGTGAGCATGGAGATTATGGTGTCTTTCCGTCTACCCTTAGACGATGTGAGTATGGAGATTATTTCTTCCCGTCTATCTTTAGACGATATGAATTGATTTGTTTCATCAATCAGGATGATCCCGTCTACCCTTAGACGATGTGAGTATGGAGATTAATGGTGTCTTTCCGTCTATCCTTAGACGATGTGAGTATGGAGATTAAGGTGTCTTTCCGTCTATCCTTAGACGATGTGAGTATTCGATCAGGTGTCTTTCCGTCTACCCTTAGACGATGTGAGTATGGAGATTAATGGTGTCTTTCCGTCTATCATTAGACGAGGTGAGTATTCAATCAGGATGATCCCGTCTATCCTTAGACGATGTGAGTATGGAGACTATTTCCTCCCGTCTATCCTTAGACGATGTGAATATTGATTTGTTTCATCAATCAGGATGATCCCGTCTACCCTTAGACGATGTGAGTATGGAGATTAATGTTGTCTTTCCGTCTATCATTAGACGAGGTGAGTATTCAATCAGGGTGTCTTCCCGTCCATCTTTGGACGATGTGAGTATATTTCTCTTCCTGCCTATCAGTAGGCAATGTGAAAGGATCAGGTGTTTTGTTGCAACCCTCGGGTTTGTTATATGGGGTATCACAGGTAATTGGCGTTAAAATCAGGAGTTCCTTACCAGATGATCGATCAGTTTGGTGCCGTAATGACTGGGCTCGGTTCTGGACTTTATTCCCCAAGCAGTTTACAGTATATTCTCGCGGTTGGAAAATTTTCGGGTTTTATTTGTATTCAACCGTCTCGTACCTCCGAATGTTTGAAGGCTGAGCGCTCTTCAAACCCTTCAGGTCCAAGTCGCTTGAATAGGGGCAGCTGTTGCACCCTAAAATTTGACCAACCGGTTCTCCTACCTGACTCGTGGTTTAAATTCGTATTCGCAAATCAGACGCATGACATTTGTGCATAGACAGAGGATATCAGGGTTACAGCTTGGTTTTTGTCTATCAGATATGGCAGATCCAGTCCGGATCATCAGGGTTTTGTTCTCGGGAAATTGTGCGCTCCTCGGTGATTTTTAGCTTGCATAGTGATTTTGGGATATTCTGATGCCCGGGGTTCTCTGTTCGATTCGATCTGGTCTCGTGCGCTCTTTCATGGTGGTCATTTGCATTTGTCTGCATTTTTAGGGTTTTAATAGACTTTTGTGGATTTTAAATAGGCTTTATAGATTTTTCTGGAATTTAAATAGGGTTTTTGTATTTTTTAATAGTTTAAATCTCTTTTTAGAATTTTATATAGATTTTTAAAATAGGTTTAATAGTTTTAATCATTTTTAGAATATAAAAGAATTTAAATAGTTTTAGGTGTTTTAGATAATATAGAAAATATTATGGATTTTTCTTTTATGTTAATAGGGATTTTAATAAATAGAAATAAATAGGGTATTGTTTTAATATAGTTTTCCTTTTAAATAGATATTAAATAATAGTATAGATTTTAATGGGAATTTTATATAATTTTAAATAGAAATTAAACAGAATTTTAGTGGGTTTTTAGAGATTAGTAGAGTTTTATTAATATTAGTTAATATAGGTTTAATTAGATTTTTTAATCTTTTTAGATTTGATTAGGGTTTGATTTCTTTTGTTTAGAGTTTATTTGAGTTTATTAGCTAATCATTAGTTTAATTAGTGTTGATAGGACTTAATCAAGTTTTAATCCACTTTCATATTAATTAGTTTTTCAGTTTTTTAGGGGTTTTCTGTGCATTTTCGTATGGGCCCAGGAGGCAGATTTTGGAAGCCCAAAGTCAGTCCAACCCAGTTTTTGGCAGTTTTTTGTCTAGAGTCTGCAAGTGACACTTGTCACTATAAGAGGCAGGCCACGCGTTACTCTCAGAGGCCCCCACCAACACACCTCAGAAGCTTCACACGCTGACACCTCGCCCACTCACAATCTCCCTCTGCCAGCGCGTCTCACGCGTGTCACCACCCCAACCTCCACTGAGACACTTGTCACGCCCTCAGACCTCGCCTGAGCTTCGCCAGAAAGCACGCCGCCGGCCATGCATCCTCCCTGAACCACCACACCGCCGACCACTCTAACCGTCTCCGGCCACCGTCCTCGCCGGAATCTGCAAATTATCCAGAAATCCTAGATTCATACTCCTTTCTTCTCCGATCCTCCCCCGCCTACCTTCATCAACACCTCACCGGAATCTTCATCCGTGGCCGGAAACTCCATCGTCATTCATCGAAGCTCCCAGAAACCCATCAAGTCTTCGTCTGTTCTTCCATCTTTCCCCAGGAAATCGTGCTAATCTTCACCATCCGTTCGAGATCTTCAACCACATCCATCAAGATCTTCAAAGACGCGCCCAGATTCACCAGGATCTTCGTCAGTTTCATGTAACCTTCATCCATCGTTCATACTTATTTCCAGAATTCTTCGAGACTGTCAAGAACATTCATAAACTTCAAGCATCCCCAGATCTTCATCAAATAGAGTGGTTCGCCGTCAAACTTCGTCAAAATCCCCGGAGAGCTTCATCGTCTTCGCAACGGACTCGATTTCCGGAATCGTGCACCAATATTCGTAGATCTTCGACTTGTTCTCCAGAGAGACCTGTCCAACTCCAAGATTCATCAGAAACTGAGAGCATCGTTCATCTTCGAGGAAGGTTGGTTCGTTTATTTGTTTTGTAATTTGGTTTTATGTGTTTAATTGGGGAGAGGTTTAGCCTGGTTGATGAGTAGTTGGTAGCGGCTGAGGGAGAGGAGTTAGAACTTAGGGTTTCAGAGAGGGTTTGTGTGAGGAAGATGAGAGAAGACGACGGCTAGGTTAGTGGATGAACAGTGTTTAGGGTTGGGGGAAGGTAGATAGGGTTTTGTTCGTTAGTTAGGGTTAGGGTTTGGGCTAGGCCCAAAACTCGTTTGCTGAGACACTACTCCCAATTTACTCAGTACCCCCCCCCCTTTTCGTGTGAGAGACAGATGAGTGTGGATTGGGCCTTAGGCCCTTAATGTTATTTACACCCCCACAGCATGAAGCCCATGTTAGAATAACATGAAAACATACTGATTGCACCCCCCAACGAGTTTCCATTTTCTTTTATTTTTTAAATGACTTTCTGACTCATTGGGCCCTGCGCCCATTTGCTATTCACGCCCCCCTGGTGTGGGCCCAATGCAATAATAACTGAGCAAACATGCTGTTTGAACCCCCTTCCATTTTATTCCCAATTTTGTTTTTTTAATTTCTTTTAATATTTTCTTGCATATTGAAAAATTCATAATAAAATGAAAATGATTGATTTTTAATTTCTTGTTTTTTCCACCACTTCATGAAAATGTCTAGAAAATTAAATAAAGATAAAAATGCCATTTTATTTTTGTTTACTATTTTTAGCATATTTTCCATTTAAATGACATTTTTAATATCTTTTAGTGCATGCATATTATTAGAAAATTCATAAAAAATAGTAGGTTTAATCAAATAATTCCATTCTTTTTTTCTGTAGACTCGTAATTCAATGTAGAATTTTATAGTACAAAAACATTAGCTTAATCATGCATTTTCATTTTAATTGCATTTTTTGCATTGTTTTGATATTGAATAATTGGTTTGTGGATATGTCTGCTTTGTTGATTTTAGTTCTATCATCTGGTAATGAATTTTGTTCTGATTTTTTAGTATGTTGTCATAGAGCCATGTAGGTTTCCCATAGATTTTTGATAGATTTTTGTAGGATGTTCTGATATGTTTTAGTCTGAGCTTGAGGATAGGAGAAGTCTTGATGACTTCTGACTTTGAAGTTCAACTGTGATTGAACTTCAGAGATAGTTTCTTGTGGTTTGAGGACCTGTGGTTTCTTCTTGAAGATAGGAGCTGGTTGAAGTCCTGTTGGAGCTTGCAAGGATGCAGTGGATTGAGGCTTAGTCTAGGAGCTTGTTCCCTGTTTGTGAGGTTCGAGATCCTGAAGTTTGAAGGGAGTTTATGGTACTTTCCTGAGGAAGGCACTATGAATGACTTTCATTCTTTCTTCTCACCTCTTTCGTAAGTATCCAATGATGTTGGAGCCAACTTGTGAGTTTAATTTCTCCTGAGGAGGAATGTAAACTGATCACATGTTGTTGAGCCACATGGGATACGATTCCTAAGTGGAAGCCTCCTAGTACTTTCCTGAGGAAGGTCCTATGGGTCTGTTCACTTAGTTCCTCTAGTTCATCTAGGATTTCTTAAGTATCCAATGATGTTGGAGCCAACTTGTGAGTTTAATTTCTCCTGAGGAGGAATGTAAACTGATCACAGTTGTTGAGCCACATAGGATACGATTCCTAAGTGTCAGCCTCCTAGTACTTTCCTGAGGAAGGTCCTATGGGTCTGTTCATTTAGTTCCCTAGTTCAGATAGGCTTTCTCAAATATCCAGTGATGTCGGAGCCTTCATATGAGTTTAGTTTCTCCTGAGGAGGAATGTAAATTGATCACAGTTGTTGAGCCGCATAGGATATGACTCCTGAGTGGTAACCTCCTGGTACTTTCCTGAGGAAGGCACTATGAGTTTGTCTGCTTAGCTCCCTTTCTCTGGTAAGCTTGTTCTGAAGCTTGGAGACTGGGATTGATTCCTCTTGCTTAGGGTTTTGATTAGAATTTTTGCTTAGATCTTTGCTTAAGGTGTTGCCTAAGGTTTTGTTTAGAGATAGATTAGAAGTTTGTTTGTTGAGGGCCCTGCTCAGGGTTGTTGTTTAAGCTTTGATAGAGGTTTGTCAGGTTAGCTAGCCTTCTCTTTATGTTGTTTGACTTGTATGGTGTTGTGTTGCATTAGACTTAGGAATTCATCTAGATAGTTCTGAAGTAGGTGCATCTTAGAAATAGGCTTTGTGTGCATGAGAAGTCGAGGTGGTCCTCCTTCTGCTTGTTTGTTATTGAGTGGCTTTGCTTGTTGGTATTTGGTAGAGCTGAGCTCCCTTACCTCTGTGGTTTGCGGCCTTTGCGCCTTGTTTGTTTAGTTGTTGTATTCATGCATATTTCTAGTATTTCTTTACTTTATAGTTAATTCTTGTTTGCCGCTTAGTCCTGTTGCCATGATCCCTTAGGAGCTCTGACTTCTCCGTTGTGGAGTTGTTATGATAGACAGTAGGATGGTCAACCAGGCATGATACCAGTAGGTAGATTCCCCTTTTTCAGCTATAGTTGTAGGGTGTCTTTTCCCTTTCCTTTCAGTAGGAGCTTTTGAGTAGCTTGTGTCGTAGTTAGCCGAACTACAGCTGCTCTGATTCCTTGTGTCAGACAAGGATATGTAGGCATAGGATGCGATATCCTAGCGAGCACACTAACAACTAACCTTTGTTCTCTCGCGGCTGTGCGATCGAGACTTTCCCGCTAACGACTAATGGTTATCCCTTGTCTCTTGCTCGAGCGCATTTGAGACCAGATCGTAGTTGTAGGTCCCCGAACCTTTAGGATCAGTTTGTTTTCTCACTGCTGTGTGAGAGCCCCCCTGTTTAGCCGTAGTTAGCCGAACTACGTTTGCTCTGATCTTCCATGCCGTGTGGAAGTACGTAGGCACAGGACGCGATGTCCTGGCGAGCAATATTTCCCCCGTTTAGACGTAGGTAGTCGAACTACGTTGACTCTGACTTTCCCATTGCACGAGGGAGTACGTAGGCCCAGAACACCGTATGTTCTGTCGAGTCCTGTCCTTTTATTTTCTTTTCAGACCGACCATTAGCGTAGATAGATAAAAACACCCTTTTCCTTATAAACACCAAGCGTGGATCCCATCGAGTACGATGGACGTGAGAGGTGCTAATACCTTCCCCTTGCGTAACCGACTCCCGAATCCAGGTTTTGGTTGCGATGACCATACCTTTTCCCGTCTTTGCGAGGTTTACTTCGAGCGTTTCCTTTCCCGCTCTGAGGGATAAATAACGCACGGTGGCGACTCTCCTGTCAAGCCGGCGCCGATTTTCGCAGTAGCGACATATATATATATATATATATATATATATATATATATATATATATATATATATATATATATATATATATATATATATATATATATATATATATATATATATATATATATATATATATATATATATATATATATATATATATATATATATATATATATATATATATATATATATATATATATATATATATATATATATATATATATATATATCTTTCATTGTTGTATTTTCAAATTATCGAATCTTTGTTGTTAGAACCAATTCGTTTGGAAATCAAATTTTTATTACGTTTTGAATTTAGAATTGTTGTTATAATCATAATCACTTTGATTGTGATTGGTTTTAACATCAACAAATTAAATTAAATTTTCAAACCTTGTCAATTGCACTCAAAGTGTTCGATAAATTATGTCTATTACTTTTAATTAATTTTTTATTATTTGAAATAAGTTTTATGTGTAGCTTAGAATTTAATTGATTTGTAAATTAATTGTTGTTGAGCAATTTGTGTTCATTATCATCCAATTGGTATACGTTACACATATCCGAGCTTTTCGATAGTAGGTTCGATTCAACTACTCGATTCGGGTTGTTTCCGCTGTGCCATAAAACTTTTGAAAACTATTTTTGCCAAAAGTTAAAATTTTAATTTGTGATCTATTCACCCCCATCTAGATCGAAGCTTATCATATAACAAGTGGTATCACGAGTTCTAGTTAATTTCGTGCTTAAGATTTACTTTTTAGAAGAATGATTGTCGAACCTAAGGGAGCGTACAATTAAGTACCAATTTTAACTGGCAAAAATTATGGCTATTGGAAAGCGTGTATGCGTATTAATGTCAACTCCGTTGACAAGGGTATTTAGGATGCCATAAAAAATGGTCCAAATGAAATAACCATGACCACTAATGAAGGTGTTACATTACCAAAATCTGAAGCGCAATGGGATGCTAATGATTGGAAATTATGGTCATATGATTGGAAAGCAAATTTTTTGCTCACATCCGCTTTAGGTGTTGATGAGTATTATCACGTTTCTCATTGTGAGACCGCCAAGGATATGTGGGACACATTAGAGGTTTCCCATGAGGGTAGTAATGATGTCAAACAAGCTAGGATCAACCATAATATCAAGAGTTTGAATCGTTTCGTATTGAGCATGGTGAAACCATTGCGGACATGCGAAATCGGTTCATACATCTTTTAAATCGATTAAGTGCGCTAGGTAAGGCTATTTCCAATGAGATTGCTACTAACAAAGTTTTGAGATGTTTAAGTATGGAATGGCAGCCCAAGGTCACCTCCATCAAGGAGGCAAATGATCTTAAAGTTCTTGATCTTACGAATTTGTTTGGTAAATTAGAAGAGAATGAGCAAGAACTCACTTGCTTAGCAAAATATGAAAAAGAGCAAGAAAAGAAAGTGAAGAAGGAGAAAAGAAAAAAAAAGGAAGAAGGCAAGAAGTCCATGGCTCTAAAGACTTCTAGCTCAAAGTCCTCATATTACGAGATTAGGGATTGTGAATCTAAAGATGGCAATGAGTCTGATGAAGAAGATATGAGACTGTTTATAAAGAGGTACAATAAATACATGTGTAAACATGGTGACAAATATCCCAACAAGAACCATGGAAAATTAAGAAGTTTATCAAACTCCTCAAAAGAAGATGAGAGAAAAAAGGGTAAGTCTAAAAGTACGTGCTACAATAGTGACAAACTGGGCCATATTAAGTCGTTGTGTCCTACAATCAAGAAGGAGAAATAAAGAGGCCGTGACAAAAGGTCTAGGAAGTCTGGAACAGTTTATGTCGCTTGGGAGAGAGAAAGTGATTCTTTAAGCGATGATAGCTCAACCTCAAGTGTTGAATCGGCAAACCTTTGCTATATGGAAAACAAAGGGAAAAAAAGATTGTAAGTCGCTCTAAACTTCAAGCTTATTATGGCTTAGCTTTTTCTCAACTTCAAGAATCTTTTTAAAATCTACAAAGACAAGCCATAGATGCTTTCAAAAGATTACCATCAAACAAGAGGATTATTTCTCATTTGGAAGCTAAGATTTTAGAAAATGAGAAGAATTTGGAAGCTCTAAGGAAGTGCATACTAGAAATTTCAAAAGATTGAAATGAAGTCACTAAACCTTTATGGTTTGGTTGTGAAACTTGTCATATTTGGGAAATAGAGTCAAGGACTCTTAAATCTAAGTTAGATAAGGCTTTGCAACCCAAGGTTAATTTTACTATAGACACTTCCAAATATGAATTGCCTTCTCATAATCCTTATAGAGTATAGTTACATTAAAAAAGAACCAAATAGCAAAAGGTTGTCTTCTCATAATTTGTGTTGTTATTATTGTTGCAAGAAGGGTCACACCATTGCTAAGTGTAAGTCTAGGAAACTCTTCGTTCCTAAAGCTGCCATTCAATGGGTGCCTAAATGCAACCAAAGTGCCACTAATCCCCAAGGACCCAATGAAGATTTGTTAACTATGAATAATTGTTAATCATGCAGGAAAAATGTCTTGGCTCTATGAAGAAAGTATGGAATTTCATTTATGGAAGCTCATGGCATAATAAGGTGACACGCCCTTATTGTGTTGACTATATGACAAACAAGGCAGATTGTGTTACCAAAAAAGGTTAACTCTTAGTGTTTCTTTTAATTGGTAAAAGTGTGTTAATGATTACTTATGTTCTATCTGAGAAGTGTCGGAAAGGTATTATGTTTAGTGATGTAGGTCCATATTTGACAAGATATACTCAAGTGCATCAAATTAGGAGTGATCAACCTAAGATGGTGAAACATGAGGAAGAGCAATATAATCATCATGATTGAATAAGAATGGAATTCCAACAACAATGATGATCATCAAGCCAAAGTATCTATTGGATACATTATTAATTTCACGTTAAAATACTTGTGCAAGAAGAAAAGTGGTAAGAACGTTTCGATTTCATTCATGCTGTGTGGAAAGTCTTGCATTCATTTCAAATTTTGTTTGAAATTTCCTCGTGGAATGTATGTGCATCCTCTATCTTGTGTATGGTGAGGTAATATCATTTCTATCTTTCTTGATTTGTAAGCAAGTATTTCTTTTACATGTTTATTTGTCAAAGGTATATGATGAATGGTGAGTATAATGATTGTGATATATGTTTACTTTCAAAAAATTTAAATGTAACCATTGTGTATTGCATTTTATATGTTTGTAGTAACTATATTTAAAGTGCCTTCATATTCTAATATATATCTTGAAGCATTTCATGCTTGCATCTTCATGATTGCATGAGTCGAGCAAACAAACTATTGAATAACATCACATGCATGTGTTTCACATTAAGCATTCGTCCATGATTCAATTTGAGTCTCTCTTGGTCATTAGAAGTTCAAAAATTGAGTCAAATCCTATAATTTTGTGTTACTCAGGTCGACACAAGTTCGTGTATGTCGACCTATTATAAGTGAGTTTTGTATTTGTGCAAATTGTTATAGTAGAAGTCGAAACTATGTTGTGTAGGTCGGTACATAACAATTAGTATCGGTATTTTTCATAAGAGTTCCAATATAGGTCAACGCGTAATCATATAGGTTGGCACATAACGAAGTTTTCTGAGTTCTTTTGGTTTCTGCTACAGTATGTGTCGACACATATCAGTCATAGGTCGGTGTTGTACCCCAAAATTTTCCCAACCTTTTCTTTACTTGGCTTATGTTTTCATTGCATTGTTCTAGTATTTGCATTTGCATATAATTGTTCATTTGCAAGGGATGAAGAGGTGTGCATAGCAAGAGAAGGTTTTTCAAAGGTTCCAAGCAAGCTTGAGTGCTCATTAAGTCATCAGAAGCTGGTCAGAGCTCTTTGAGAGAGTGAATGGATGTACATTGTTTATCTCCTATCTTGGAGGCCAATTGAAGATCATCTGAGGATCATAAGTTCATGGATGTGGATATGGGTGTTGTGGAAGCTCATTGAGTTCTTTGAGAGCCATTGTGGAGCTTATGCAAGTTGTTATATCATGTGCAAGAGAGTGTAGTCAAATGATTGCATACCTAGGGTTTTATCTGCCTAGTGCAAGATCCATTGTGGATTTAAAGGAGATTAAGACTTAGTTCAAAGTATTTAGAGTCATGTATAATTATGTTGAGGCATCTAAGATGTTATTTCAAAATCAATTTAAGAAGAATCAAGAGTGTGAGAAGTTACTAAATTAGGGTTTCAGGGGTTTGTTAGTGTAAAATCCCCTATTTAGTGCCTAACTTTAAGACCACATATCTCAAGATAAAAGTTTCATCTCACCTTGATGAAAACATGAGACTTGTAGAGCATGTTCCTAGATTTCTTTTAAGTACTAGAACTCATCCATTTGGTTTCTAGAACTCAAGTTATGATGCTAGCAAGTTAGAGGTCTCAGATGAATCATATTTTCAGTCAACCAAATTCCAAGGAACTTTTGACCTAGAATCATGTTTCTCATCAACTTTTGATGAACATGAAAGTTGTTCCTTATGATCTTAGCTTTCCAAAAAGTCCTATAAGTCCTTCATCTCATTTATATAACTCAAGTTATGAAGCTTGTAAGGCAGGGGTATTTTGGGAAAGTGAGATTATAGGTCACTCTGATTATGGGTCCTTTTCATGATCTTAAGCACTTCAAATGAAACTTTCTCCAACATGAAAGTTGCTTCAAATGATATCAATTTCATTCTAGAACACAACTTTGTCATGAACTTGGCAAGGTTAGGGAGATTGGTGAAGAAATTCAATGAAAAAATGAACTTGAAGTCATGAATTAAATTGAAGTGGTTTTAATTCATTTACATGCCATATTTGTGCTCATTTTGATTCACATTATCTAACAAGCAAGATGCACCAAAAAAGTTTGAGGTATGAGGTGAAATCCACGTGCAATTCCATGTTACTTCACAAAGAAGTTTCAAATCAAATATCCATTATTGGATCAAATTAAGGTTTAAATTCCATCCACATGATCAAAACAAGTTGCCAGCTAATGATTCCAATCAAATTCAAGGGGAATTGGAGCCAATTTCACGTGTGCATGAAACTCATTTTTCAAATTGGGCATTTTTGCAAATCAGCAAATTGGAGCACCATTGGGCCTCCAAATCATTCTAGATCCATCATATAAAAGCTTCAGGTGAATTTTGAGCATTCATTCATGCATTTTTGTGTAGAAAACAACAGAGCAAAGTTTGAAAACTCAAGAGCAAATCCAAAATCGTGAATTGAGATTGAAGAAAATTCAAGCCAAATCAAAGTGAGCATTACCTTCCTCCAGATCATTGGAGTGTTTCTGCACGTTTTTGCTCAAGCTCAACACCATTTGAAGCTCCAACGGAGAGGCTCCGTTAGGTATTCTTCTTTTCAAAAATTCTCACATGATATGCATTAGATCCATGCCATTCTTATTGCAATCTGAAGATCTACTCTTGTAGGCAAAATCTAGATGGTTATTTGTGATATTTGTTGATATTTCAGTTTGATGCTTGAATTTTCCATCATGTGAATCTCTCTATTTATATATGATTAATGAATTTGGAAAGTGGATCCGTGATCTACATAAGTTCCTCTTCAATTTGGTATAAAATTTGGTGCAATTTAGTTGAGTTTGGATCTGCAACTCCGGGTGCTTCACCGGAGAAGACAATCGAAGAACTGTTGCTCCAGCGTCTGGTTTTGTCTTCAGGAGAGCTGACTTGGCTTGCCATGTGTGCGCGTGGAATGTTTGACTGAGGGAGATCAATGGTTGTGATTTGTTTGACTACGCTGGCGTGGAAATTGACCTGCCAGGTCAATTAATGAAGCGCTGCATTTTGGTGCTTTTCTGACTTGTGTTTGTTCTGGGCCCAAAACGCTATTTGCGCCCCCTCCTTGATCAGGCCCATGGATTTTAACTGGCTAGCTTTGTTATTTGCACCGTGTGCAGTTTTATTTGTTTTTTATTTTAGTTTGTTTTCTATTTTGCTTTTGATTATTTAAAAATACCTCCAAGCATTATAAAATTCTCCAAAAATATTTTTAGGACATTTTGATGTGTTAAATAATTTTTGATAATTTTTAATTTTTATTTTCCTTTTATTTTTCAATTAAAAATGGAATTAATATTTGAAGGTGTTTTTATTTGAGCTTTTACTGGTTCTTTTGTGTTCATGCCTTGTTTGTGGACCATTCTTTCTCTCCAATGATTGAGAATCTTTTCTCATGTGAATGATGAATTGAAGAGTCTTATAGGATGATTTTGGCCTTGGTTTGATTTTTTTGGTTTGACTTTTAAGTCATTTTTGTTGACCCTCGACAACCCTCCTTCAAAGTGAAGCATCCTTGTGAATCAAATTCTTTGATGATGGTTTGAAGTGACTTTAGTTGTGATATTTTGGCCTCTGGTTGACAACTCTTTTATGAGAATTTGAGATTTTATTTGGTTATTTTTGAGCCTTTTTCTTATTTTTTAGGTAACTTTCAAGTCAAGTTATTTCTAAGGGAGGTTCATACAAGTACTTGACCTAGTTTGATTTGGAAATGACACTTGTGGATCCCTTAAGCTCTCAACTCGTCTTGATTCATATTATTAACATGTTGAGCTTGCTGGATATCAATTTATAGGTCATACACTTGCTTTCTTCTTGTGCTTGAGTTGCACTCTTTTAGGCTTTCCATTTGAACTTCAAATGTTGAAGGTGTTTAAGACTTAGGTCTTTCTCCTTGCCTATTCTTGCATTCTCTCTTGTGCTTTTCCTTCTTTGGTTTATGTACTTTCTCCTCTCATCTTAACTTCTATCCAAGGATCCCTGAGTCTCATTTGAGATGGTTTGGTCCCTCCTTTGGAGGTACTTTAAACATGTCATGAATGATGATTCTTTTGAGGACTTTTGTATTGCTTTCTTGCTTGATCTCTTTTGTGTGCATTATTTCTTCCTTCTTCTTTGCACCTATCATATGCATGATTGAGGTTGATATGTGGTTGTGGAGGCTACTGCCCCACACTTTGTTTCTCCCTCACTTTCATTCTAATTGTGCATTACATGTTTGTATACTTGCATTTTCCTTATGCTTTCTTCTTCTTCTTTTTTTGTCTTTCTTTGCCATATTGCCTTAGGACCTCTAATCTTTCTTGTTCAAGATTGATTATGATAGACCTTAGGTTTGAACCCATACATGATAACATTAGGTAGTATCCCATTTCATCCCAATCATAGGTGCTGTAACACCCCCATTCTATGCCCCTAAATAATACAATTAATCATTTAGGCATAAATTTAAAATTTCATCAGAGTACATTTGAAACATGGCATAAAAGGGAAATATCACATTATCATAAAAATTCCAACACATACAACACCTGCTCAACAGATATGCAACAACAGGATAACACCCACAAGAAATATTTAGAACAAAGGTGGAAATATCCAAATATTTCATAATTCACCAAACATGTATTCACAGATATTGTTATCATTCATCATGTTTTACAAAACATATCAACAGCAGATACATACTCAGATGTATCACAAAAGAATCAAAATAAATCCTATTCTACCCGGTGCTACATATCAGAGCCGACCGACCAAAAAGGGAAGAAGCCACGCTTCACAAAATACCTCCAGCAATCTAGTCTGCAATGCCTCATAGAGCATTAAAAGAAACAACAGAAGGGTGAGAAACGATATCATAATAACAATGCATAAAAACATATATATACATAATACCCAATATACGTCTTTCGCATTCTCACCGCAACTCACCTCGTCATACCGTACATCGCAATGTATTCACATCATCTATATACAAATAGAACATCATGCATATACAATATGCGTCAACAATGTTTATATCGGTTCATAAACACACAAAACATACATTTTCATATATTCACACATACATGTGTCTTCAAGCATACCAACCATGCCAATCATCAACAATTCATATAAACATTTACGATTATGTTCATTCACCATACACCATGCAGGATGTCAACATGCAACTCATAGAGACCGACACACGACTCTATGCAGATGCAAATGCGGTACCGACTCATTTCAGCAGGTTCAATTGAAGAACCAAATAACCATCGCTCACACCCCACATGGGCACACGAGGTTCTGCAGATTCTACGCGGAATCAAAATAACCATCGTAATATACGAGGTTCTGCAAATCCACCGAGGGATCAATAATTAACCATCGCTCACACCCCACAAGGGCACACGAGGTTCTGCAGATTCACCGAGGAATCAATAATTAACCATCGCTCACACCCCACAAGGGCACACGAGGTTCTGCATATTCACCGAGGAATCAATCGACACAACAATGCATACCATGATATTTCACATGCAACATGATTCATGACACTCTTGAAATGCACACATGTTCACAAACATACTCATGCATTCTACACATTCATACAAACATCATAGATTTTTAATCAGGCTAAACAATGCACATAATTGCCCAAGCGGCCACAATTCATAATCTAGGATTCACGCCATACGGCTACCCACAGCACAACACAACCCAGCATATAAACTACTAAATCAAAGAAGGGTCGATCGCAACCGAAACCCCAAGCCACGACAGCACCCAGCAACAGGGAAAATCCATCCTGCTACGTTCGCTACACGCTCGCCTAGCGAGCGTTCGCTACCTCCTCGCCTAGTGAACTGCTAGCGAGCCAGCACAGAGGCTACAGACCTCGTTCCCTACACCGTTCGCCACAGCAAACCTCCAGCGAGCTCCTCGCTACTCCCTTCGCTGCCAGCGAGGGACATTAAAACCATTTTGTCCCAAGTATGGGACCGTTCGCTGCGTACTCGCCTAGCGAACTACCAGCGACCATTCGCGACCTGCTCGCCTAGCGAGCTGCTAGCGAGCGTCTGCGATTTCCACTTCTCCCCGCTGTTCAGAATCCAAAACCACCGATAAAATCACCCGATGAATTCCAAATCACATCCAGTAGCCTTAGTCTAACATATATCGACTAATCTACGTCATCCAATCACGATTCTAACCGTTAGACAACGATTTCTATCGATTAAACCAAATTCAACCTAAAATGGAAAGTGTAGAAAAACTACCAACAATCCAAAACAATCCAACAAAATCATACATGATTATACACATTGATAGAATAATAAAGTTTCACACCCTTACCCGAACAATCGAAAGCTTTGGTGATGATTTCTTGAAGTTCTAGGTTTTTCCTCTTCTTTCTCTCCTCTTTCTCTTCTCTTCTTTTCTTTCCTTTGTTTTTCTCCCTATCTTACCAATTTTCTCTTTTTCTCTCATATACTCATATTCTCTTTTCTTTCCTCTCAAATTCTTTCCACACACTAATTAATCAATTCTCATAAAATATCCACTTAACATAATTACTAATGCCCAAAATACCCTCCGGTCTATTTTTACCCGATACTCTCAAAGTAGGCAAAAATAGCACAATATGCACAAATAACATATTAACACACAATTCCACATTTAAAAATAATAATTCAATTAATTAAATCAGAAAGGACTCAAAATAAAGGAATTCAGAATCGGGGTGTTACAACTCTCTCCCACTTAGGAATTTTCGTCCTCGAAAATATTACCTGATTCGAACAGCTCAGGATGCGACTCACGCATCTTACCCTCCAATTCCCAAGTCATATTGCCTTCCGCAGCACCTCCCCATGCTACTTTTACAAGCGAAATATCCTTGCCTCTTAGGTTCTTAACTTCGCGGTCCAAAATCATAACCGGTAAAACCTCAACCGTAAGATTATCTCTTACCTCCACCTCATCCATAGGAATCACATGTGACGGATCCAGAACATACTTCCGAAGTTGCGAAACATGGAACACATCATGCAAATTCGAAAGACTCGGAGGCAACGCCACACGATAAGCCACCGCACCAACTCGTGCAATAATTTGATACGGACCAATAAAACGAGAAGTCAACTTCTTCGACTTCAAAGCACGACCCACACCCGTAACCGGTGTAACTCTCAAAAACACATGGTCACCTTCTTGAAATTCAAGGTCCTTCCTTCTCTTGTCATGGTAACTCTTTTGCCTATTCTGGGAAGCTTTCATCTTCTCCCGAATAAACTTCACCTTCTCCGTCGTTTGTTGTACCATTTCCGGTCCAACTACCGATCTCTCTCCGGTTTCATGCCAACACAAAGGCGTTCGACATCTCCGACCATACAAAGCCTCAAATGGTGCCATACCAATACTTGCATGAAAACTGTTGTTGTAAGTGAATTCAATCAATGCCAAAAAGCTATCCCAAACACCACCTTGCTCGAGCACACAAGCACGCAACAAGTCCTCTAACAATTGAATCGTCCTCTCAGTTTGGCCATCCGTCTGCGGATGATACGCCGAACTCAATCTCAACTTAGAACCTAAAGCCTTTTGCAAACCTTCCCAAAATCTCGAAGTAAATCTAGGATCTCTATCCGACAAGATACTCTTGGGAACTCCATGCAACTTCACAATCACCCGAACATAAATCTCGGCTAACTTTTCCAAAGGATAACTAATATCAATCGGAATAAAATGAGCAGATTTAGTAAGCCTATCAACAATCACCCAAATAGCATTGTGACCTCTTTGCGTATTTGGTAAACCTGTAACAAAATCCATTGATATACTATCCCATTTCCATTCCGGAATATCCAACGGTTGCATCAAACCACTAGGCTTCTGATGTTCCACTTTAGACTTCTGGCAGGTCAAACACGAATACACAAACCGAGCTACATCCCTCTTCAATCCGGACCACCAAAAGATTTTCTTCAAATCTTGATACATCTTATTCGCACCCGGGTGAATACTCAATTTACTCCGGGGTCCTTCCTCCAATATCGTCTTTCTCAAATCCACATCGTCGGGAATACAAATACGACCACGGAATCTCAAAACTCCAAAATTATCAACCTTAAAGTCCTCACTATCATTCATCATCAAATCCATAAATTTCAAATCCAACTTTTGCTTTTCACGAACGGTAGCTAGAAAATCATTCGTAACATACAACATACCAAGTTTCACACTTCTCGGCGTCATTTCACAAACCAAACTCAAATCTCTAAAACTCTCCAAAAGTTCCCATTCTCTTACCATCAATGTAGACATATGCACTAACTTCCGGCTCAAAGCATCGGCTACAACATTTGCCTTACCCGGATGGTAATTCAACCCAAAGTCATAATCCTTCAAAAACTCTAACCATCTCCTTTGCCTCATATTCAATTCCTTTTGCTCAAATAAATACTTCAAACTCTTGTGGTCGCTAAAAACTTCAAATCTCGCACCATAGAGATAGTGTCTCCAAATTTTCAAAACAAAGACCACGGCCGCCAATTCCAAATCGTGCGTGGGATAATTCTTCTCATGCACTCTCAATTGCCTTGAAGCATAAGCCACAACTTTACCGTCTTGCATCAAAACACCACCCAAACCGGACAAAGAAGCATCACAATAAACCACAAACGCTTCCGTCGGATTTGGCAAAATCAGAACCGGCGCCGTTGTCAACCGTCTCTTAAGTTCAATGCCATTGAAATCGGTCTAGTATCGGGAACTAGATCAATCGAAAACTCAACTTCCCTTTCTGGCGGTACATCCGTAATGTCCTCCGGAAATACTTCTGGAAAGTCACATACCACTGGAACCAAATCCAATTCAACCTTATTCTCTACCGACAACGACGCAAACAAACAGAACACTTGAGCTTCATCTGCCAAAATTTTCTTCAACTCTTCAGTGGATAGAAAACTCTCTTCCTCCTCATCTCCCAAAGATGGAAACCTCACCAACTTGTGATAACAATCAATATGAACTCTATTATACTGCAACCAATTCATACCCAAAATCACATCTAATCCTTCTAATGGCAAACACACCAAGTCCATAATAAAGTCCTTACCATACATGGTCAAGGGACAACTCAAACATACCGAAGACGTAGTTACCAACCCCGAAGCGGGCGTCTCAATAACCATATCACCACCACAAGAAGAAAAACAAAAATCCAAACGCTTAGCGCACTCGAAAGAAATAAACGAATGAGTCGCTCCGGTATCGATAATAGCAACTAAGGGCATATTATTAATAAAGCATGTACCTTTAATCAACCGATCCGCATTAGTAGTGTCTGCACCCGCTAATGCAAATACCTTCCCGCTTGACGGAGCTTGCTTTGCCTTAGTACACTTTGTACTAATATGACCAACCTCCCCACAGTTAAAACACTTAATCACATTCCTTCTACATTCAGTTGTAGCATGACCGAGACCACCACAGTTAGCACACTTTTCACCAGCCTTCTTACACTCAAAAGATTTGTGCCCCTCTTCGCCGCACCTATAGCACTTAACGGGACCAGAACTCCCTCCTCCGGATTTCTTGACAAAGTGTTCCCTATGCTTCCCTTTATCAGCAGGCGTCACATAAGGCCCACTCCTTACTGGTTGCTTCCCTCGCCTCTCACTCAAACTCTTATAGTGAGTAGAACGAGCCCTACTCTCCTCTTCGAAAATTCTACAGCATTCGGTTAAGTCCGAAAATCTTTGAATCCTATGATATCCCACAACTTGCTTGATCTCCGGGCGCAAGCCGTTCTCGTACTTAATACACTTGGAAAATTCCGCCGCCACCGCATCATAGTGAGGATGAAATTTCACCAACTCCGTAAACTTAGCCGTGTAGTCGACCACGAACATGTTCCCTTGTTTCAATTCTAGAAACTCCATCTCCTTCTTTCCCTTCACACTCTCCGGATAATACTTCCTCAAAAATTCAGTGCGGAACAAATCCCAAGTTATTTCCTCATCATCAACCCCAAGAATTTGTCTTATGCCGACCCACCAGTCATCGGCTTCTTCTCTCAGCATGTGAGACCCAAGTCTCACCTTGTTCCTCTCAGCGCAATTCATAACTCTGAAGATCCTCTCGACCTCTTTCAGCCAAATCTGAGCACCTTCCGGATCAAACCTTCCTTTGAACACCGGCAGTTGATTCTTTCTAAACTCATCGTTAGCATTCACATTCGGCGCACCCTGCACCGCTCGAGCCATAGCTTCCAATGCCGCAGCCATCGCGTTGTCATTACGACCAGCCATATTCTGATTATTCCCAAAAATAACAACAGGGTCAAACAACCGTTCAACCAACAAAACAGCGAGACAGATACAACTGACTCAACACTGGGCTCTGATACCACTTAATGTAACACCCCCATTCTATGCCCCCAAATAATACAATTAATCATTTAGGCATAAATTTAAAATTTAATCAGAGTACATTTGCAACATGGCATAAAAGGGAAATATCACATTATCATAAAAATTCCAACACATACAACACCTGCTCAACAGATATGCAACAACGGGATAACACCCACAAGAAATATTTAGAACAAAGGCGGAAATATCCAAATATTTCATAATTCACCAAACATGTATTCACAGATATTGTTATCATTCATCATGTTTTACAAAACATATCAACAGCAGATACATACTCAGATGTATCACAAAAGAATCAAAATAAATCCTATTCTACCCGGTGCTACATATCAGAGCCGACCGACCAAAAAGGGAAGAAGCCACACTTCACAAAATACCTCCAGCAATCTAGTCTGCAATGCCTCATAGAGCATTAAAAGAAACAACAGAAGGGTGAGAAACGATATCATAATAACAATGCATAAAAACATATATATACATAATACCCAATATACGTCTTTCGCATTCTCACCGCAACTCACCTCGTCATACCGTACATCGCAATGTATTCACATCATCTATATACAAATAGAACATCATGCATATACAATATGCGTCAACAATGTTTATATCGGTTCATAAACACACAAAACATACATATTCATATATTCACACATACATGTGTCTTCAAGCATACCAATCATGCCAATCATCAACAATTCATATAAACATTTACGATTATGTTCATTCACCATACACCATGCAGGATGTCAACATGCAACTCATAGAGACCGACACACGACTCTATGCAGATGCAAATGCGGTACCGACTCATTTCAGCAGGTTCAATTGAAGAACCAAATAACCATCGCTCACACCCCACATGGGCACACGAGGTTCTGCAGATTCTACGCGGAATCAAAATAACCATCGTAATATACGAGGTTCTGCAAATCCACCGAGGGATCAAGAATTAACCATCGCTCACACCCCACAAGGGCACACGAGGTTCTGCAGATTCACCGAGGAATCAATAATTAACCATCGCTCACACCCCACAAGGGCACACGAGGTTCTGCAGATTCACCGAGGAATCAATCGACACAAGAATGCATACCATGATGTTTCACATGCAACATGACTCATGACACTCTTGAAATGCACACATGTTCACAAACATACTCATGCATTCTACACATTCATACAAACATCATAGATTTTTAATCAGGCTAAACAATGCACATAATTGCCCAAGCAGCCACAATTCATAATCTAGGATTCACGCCATACGGCTACCCACAACACAACACAACCCAGCATATAAACTACTAAATCAAAGAAGGGTCGATCGCAACCAAAACCCCAAGCCACGACAGCACCCAGCAACAGGGAAAATCCATCCTGCTACGTTCGCTACACGCTCGCCTAGCGAGCTGCTAGCGAGCGTTCGCTACCTCCTCGCCTAGCGAACTGCTAGCGAGCCAGCACAGAGGCTACAGACCTCGTTCGCTACACCGTTCGCCACAGCGAACCTCCAGCGAGCTCCTCGCTACTCCCTTCGCTGCCAGCGAGGGACATTAAAACCATTTTGTCCCAAGTCTGGGACCGTTCGCTGCGTACTCGCCTAGCGAACTACCAGCGACCATTCGCGACCTGTTCGCCTAGCGAACTGCTAGAGAGCGTCTGCGATTTCCACTTCTCCCCGCTGTTCAGAATCCAAAACCACCGATAAAATCACCCGATGAATTCCAACTCATATCCAGTAGCCTTAGTCTAACATATATCGACTAATCTACGTCATCCCATCACGATTCTAACCGTTAGACAACGATTTCTATCGATTAAACCAAATTCAACCTAAAATGGAAAGTGTAGAAAAACTACCAACAATCCAAAACAATCCAACAAAATCATACATGATTATACACATTGATAGAATAATAAAGTTTCACACCCTTACCCGAACAATCGAAAGCTTTGGTGATGATTTCTTGAAGTTCTAGGTTTTTCCTCTTCTTTCTCTCCTCTTTCTCTTCTCTTCTTTTCTTTCCTTTGTTTTTCTCCCTATCTTACCAATTTTCTCTTTTTCTCTCATATACTCATATTCTCTTTTCTTTCCTCTCAAATTCTTTCCACACACTAATTAATCAATTCTCATAAAATATTCACTTAACATAATTACTAATGCCCAAAATACCCTCCAGTCTATTTTTACCCGATACTCTCAAAGTAGGCAAAAATAGCACAATATGCACAAATAACATATTAACACACAATTCCACATTTAAAAATAATAATTCAATTAATTAAATCAGAAAGGACTCAAAATAAAGGAATTCAAAATCGGGGCGTTACATGTGCACTTTGTATGAGAACATTAGGTTGAGTCTTAGTCTCCCTTTAGAGTGTCTCTCTCTTCTCATCTTCAAACTCTTTCAAAACACTTAATAAAGGATAAGGATTGTTGTATGTTACGATCCTTAAGTACTTGGGAAATGGTGATTTGGGGGCCTCCTCTCAATTGTCTAGAGTGTTTAGCGTATGTCCTTTGGATGATATGCGACGCATTCGCTCCTAGGTCATAGTATTTAGTGCAACATGAATTACAAACAACAATCAATGCATTTTTTCTCTAAAAAACACAAAAACAAACTTCAAACTTTTCATCCTTTGGGATCTTAATTTAGAAAACCTTTTTCATAAGGAGAGTTTCGTTAACTCTTGGTTCTACCGCAAACAGGTAACGCCTAATATTGGCATTTTCACAAATAGTTGGCGGGCTTCAATCCAAATGGGTTCAAAATGTGTCTTAAAAGACCTATGCTTTTATGGAGCCTTCTTCATCTTCAAAACCTGTAATCATCAGTCGAACATAGGGAAGGTTTGATGTTGAAGGGAAGAGAGGAGTTAGCATTGTTTGGTTGTGAACAAAGAGGATCAAGGATGAAAAGTAGATCTGCTTGTGAGGTTACAGTTGCTTAAGGTTGTGGCTTCGTCGGAGGTTATAGAGAATTGAGGTTGGGGTTTCAACCGGTTGGAGAAGGGAAGAAAATGGAAGGGGTTCGTTTTGATGAAGAAAAAGGAGGAAACAAAAGTGAAGGGTCTCGTTTGGGGTTTCCGGGTTGGACAGTGAAAACGAAGGTGGGAGAGAAAGTGGAGAGGGTGGTATCGATGGCGGGTCAGGAAGAAAAGAAGAAGAAATTGAGAATTTCCGTTGGGGGGAGTATCGCGGTGGCTAGGTTTTTTTTGGCTTTGGGGAAGAAGATTAGGGTCAGATTGAGAGAGGAAGAGCTGCGGCTAGGGTTCCTCAAGAGGGAGATAAACAATCTCCTTATATAATCTCAAATCCCAAAACCCTAATCCCAAATTCAAACAACCATGTTTCTCAATTCTATCTTTTTTTTTTAAATTTAATTAATTTTTTATTCTTTTCTTTTTCTATTCTCTTTTTATTTATTTTCTTAATCTTTTCTATTTTCTTTTCTTTAACTAGTTACTAATTAATATATTAATATTATTATTATTTACTATTATTATTATATTATTAACATATTATTAACAAATTCTTAGAATAAAATTATAAAACAAAAACAATAATAAATAAAAAAATAAGAAAATGCCACGTGTCATGCTCTTATTGGGCCTGGATGAAAAAAATTAAAAATTCACCAATTATTAAATAAGTATGCTAAAAAAGAAATGCGAGCTTGAGAAATTCACATAATTATTCTTGACGTTTTTGACGAAAAATCTAGAAATAAATCGGGTGAAAAAAATTGAAATCGAGCAACAAAGATGCTTAAAAGATTAAAATCGAATGCACACAAAAGATTAACGTGAAATGGATAACTTGAAAAGATACAACACTCGGTCAATTTTGAGAATCGACCGGGACCGGTGAAAAGGCTTGTACTGGTCAATAATGATTGAAAATTCTTCGAGAGATAAGACGAGCACACTAGGTCGAGTTTTAAAGGAAAGTAGGTTTAAAACACTAGCGCCTGCAAGCCTAAATTCGATACTTTTCAATCGTTGATTTTCTCGAATACTCGAGACACGATTTAGCCAGTCCGTCTGCACATCCAAGAAATTCATTCTGGCTAATCCTTTTGTGAATTATTCACGGTAAAATGCGCGTTACGCTGTACAAAATTTCACACCACACTACACACATATTTGTCTTGATAACCTGGCCTGATCCTGATTCAATCCTGTAAGACCTGAGCTTAGACAACACGGAACAAAAGGATACAAATCTACATGTACAACGGCAGATGATATAAATGCAATGATATGATGCACAGATGATGAAAATTCTATGAAACATACAGAAAGCGGTTCAGGGTCAAAATTAGGGTGTAACAGGATGAAACTCTCAACGAACGCTGTCAGCGCTCAAAGAGATTTGTTGTCCTCGAAACAAGTTGATCGTGCTTCACAAGGAATTGGTCTATCCTATACCAAAAATAGGCATACACCCATTCTAAGGGAAACTTTGACACGGGATGCACCACTTCCTGACCATCTTCCCTTATCGTCTCCATCATGACCAGAGAGCTCTTGGCCACTTCAGAAAGGGGCTTTACAACCAGAAATCTAAATTTGAAGTTTCAAATAGACTCCGAGTAGGGCCAGAACAGCCTGCTTTGCTGCTTGAAAGACACCAACTTTACTTCGATTCGGAAGTGCTCCTCTGCAGCTGGAAGATACAAAAGAAGAGCTCCACTGTAGCCCATATCCAGAGATAATGACACACCAACTCGAATTCCCGAATGAACGCCAAAGCATTCGGGTGGAGTTGGGCAGGACACGGTTCGAGGTGGCAGAACATTGCCCCCTGGAAATCCGTAAAGGGCAGACGGTACCCAGCTTCCCTGAAGGCAAACTCCAACAAAGGAAATCTCCTCCCCGAATAATCCGAGCATATTCGGTCATTCTCCGTCGGGCTAATCGCCCTTTAACTCATGGGCGCCTCTCCAACCCTGTCTTCGAGGAGATCAAAACTACTGGTCTCCTCCTCGGTAAAGGTGGATTTCATCACAAGGGGCTCCTGGGCGATCCAACTAAGATTCCCTTCAGCCACCTGCACGTTGGCATACTCGGCGGAAGGCACACCTTCATTAATGTTTGCCCTAACTTCGGGGATGGTTCCCTCGTTACGATCATCCATTTCACCTGAAAAGCAGAGGAAGCAACAGTGAATTCGACGAAGATCAAATCCACCCTTCCACAATAAATCAAGTGAAAGGGAAAGGATTAAGTGCGAGGGTGTCTCCCTGATTCATGCCCTTATCAACAACAAAGGGTCTCGACGAAACACATCCCTGATGCCGGGAATATGTCCCTGCTACTTATAAAGACCCTAAGGGGGATAAGTCTCCATGACTACCTCGACGTGTCGTGCATCTAAAGGCAAAGCCCTCAGCTACGAGGACACCTCCTGCCCGACAACAAACATAAAATAATCTCACATAAAAACCTAGGAAGATCTACAGACATGCAACATCTTAAGCTTAAGTTCTTCAGAGCTTTCATGAATTTCCTAGAAAATTCATGTGTTCTTCAAGAAACACATGAACTTCAACCAGAAAATTCATGAACCGCCGGCGAATTCAAGAATAATTTGCAGAAATTCATGCAAGGTTAAAAAACTTACGTGAGTTCAGAGGTTGAAGATGAAGATCTTGGGAAGGCAGGAGCAGCAGACAACGGCGATAAGATCTTCAGCGACGGACGTTGTTGCAGAGCAAAAAGATAAGGAGGAGAGAAATTTTCGTGAAGTGAAAATGAAATTTCTTCCCCCTTTATATAGGCTCCCTTGCTCGCATGGGGAAACCCAAAGGGAAAAACGCCATAATTGCCTAGCCTTCTAGGCCTTAAACAAAAATTATTGCGCCATCATACGTGGCACAAAGAGGCTGCCACTTGGCATCCTCAAAACTGACCCCTCACATGTTTGTGAAAAGAAAAGTCTCTTCAGCTCCCCGCAGGCATATTCTCCTCGACGGCGTCACCAGATCAATATATGAGCAGGAGCCTCGTTGACATTTTCTTCACCCTAAGAATAAGTCTAATTGACACAAAACGCACTTCTCATCTCCAAGGAGGTCCCGCGCGACCCACAGTCGACCATATCAATGTTACGCACCTGCGCGTCCCCGAATTTTTTCTCTCAATAAATAGCAATCTCAAAGACCTCCCTGCGATACGATTCCTGCCCCTTGGTCGCACAAGCTATGCTAACTCAAGCCATTACTCCTCGCTTCAAAGCAACAACTTGGAGGGCTTCTGTTCTGGACTGGACTGGAACCTGCCCCACAGCTGGCAAGGCCCAATCCAGCCTAGCTTAAGGCCAGGCCCAATACGACCATAAGGTATAATATATTCGTTGGGCACAATATAGCCATTGGAGCACATAGTTGTTAGAGACGTCCCCCTCACGCGCTTGACAGTTCATGCGACCAACTTCCCCTCCGAAAGTCATGGAGACAGTTAGACCAGGTCAAAGATCAAGCGCTAAATCTTCCACCTGGCAGTCCCCCATTCGCCGACCAGATATTTCAGCTACATGGAGACCTTGGCCCCGCGCTGGGGGGAATCTTATAAATACCCTCTCTCTTGAGAGGGTTAAGTATTCTAATCATTCTTGCTCATACCTAACACCTGTACTTGCTTTCTTTCTTTAGCCTAAACACTTACTTTGGCATTGGAGTGTCTTAGAGGTACAACTACTCCTCTCCTACAACCACCGTTGCTGCCCTATATTAAATGTCAAGAAGATCCATTATGATCGCTCCAGATCAGAAGGTCATATTATCATGTTCTATTTTATAAGGAAAAGCCTTCAGAGCAAAGAAAAACATTCTCCTTCATACTTTTATACAGAGCTTTGTGAACATAAAAAGAGAAAGATATCTACTCATAATATGTATTCCACTAACATTAAATGACTTAAAAAGATTTGGATAACAAAGGTAGAAAAGTCAAATTTTGATGCAGATGATAATACCGACAATTGCTCTTCAAATCACACAAGTGAAAAAATAAATATGTTATATTGTTCCACTCTTACAAGGGAAGAAATCTCTTCGCATAATAAAAACAAGACAAAATTATTGAATCTTTTATTTTTTGGTAAGATTCTTAATCTTACCATTTAGTTGTTCTAATTGACTAAAGATTTATTTCACAAGTTACTCAGTATTAAATCAGTTGTGTAACAAAGGTAATAAAGTATCTTTAGTTATTCTATATGCATGGTCTTTAAAAATCTTAATATAAAATCTTTTCAAAAATATCTTTCAAAAATACCATGACTATAGAAAAACTCATACATATTATCTTTGGTGAACTAACCTTTATTAGGTAGAAGTAGTGATTATTAATTGGGTAGGTATCCCTGAAAGAACATCCTTGGAAGATGACGATCAAAGCAAAAAATATCAAAGAATAGAGGAAGTCTGAAGTTCAAAATGGAGAGACTAAAGTTGAATAAGTTAACTTAGAGACTCAATGTCGATCTTGAGAATGGAGGACCATTAAGAACCATCCGATTTAGAAAGTTAATGGAGATATCTCTTAGAAAGGTATGTAACCTTGTGGACTTTGTTTCACAAGTTCAACCAAAGGAAATAATGAATCCATCATCAAAGAATATTGGTTTCTTGTTATGAAATAAAGGTTAAATCAATTTGAAAGAAACAATGTTTAGAAACCTGTTCCAAAACCTAATTGAGTGATTGAAACCTTAGTGGATCTTTTAGAACAAGCTTGATGTTTTTAGAATGTTTTGAGGTATAAAACAAGATTCGTTGCAAAAGGTTACAATTAACAATAAAGCATATATTTTAATGAAACTTATGCTTCTGTAGCTTGAGTAAAATCCATAAGGATGATCCTATCTTTCTTATACATTATATTTTTTTTCCAAATTCTTCCAAATGGGTGTAAAGAATGCATTCTTGAACTATTACATCCATAAGGAAGTGTATCATTCACTCGACTGTACTCATGCTTTCCAAATGAAAAGGGATCTCTATGATCTGAAATAAGCTCTTAGGTATTAGGTTGATAGTTTGAACAGTTTTATGCTTGAAAATAAGCTTATAAGAAGGACGAATGATACATATAACATTTTTCAAATTAACCAATTCCTTCTTGTGCATGTTCTTTTTGTTGATTTAATTCTACTAACAAATCCTTATGCAAGGATGTTTAAAATATGATATAGATTAAAATATAAGGATGGGAGAGATTTTTATAAAATCTTAGATATACAAAAATAAGTGGTTACCTAATGGGCTTGTCAATCCAGATTGATTTGATCAAGATAATGATGGTGCTTCTAAATGGATGTGATAAAGGTTTTGATGTTGATCATGGAACCTGTTAGAAGATTAAGATGATAAATTTGTAATAGATTTATCATTTATATAGTTGTATCATTCTCATATCAAATGACTTGTAAAGAAGGAAAATTAACGGTGGTTTTTCGTTCCCTCAAAAGAGGGGAGTTTTTCTCAAGTTATCATGAGTTTTGAGGTAGTACACTTAATAGAGATTAAAAAATAAAAATAAAAACTATTGATTCTCTAGTAAGTGGTTTATTAATTTCTTAGTCACTTAAGTTCATTTCTATTAACCTTTGGTTAAGTTTTATGTGTTCGGAGCAAAAGTTTCAAATACAGTACACCTAAATCCTAAGGCCAAGAAGGTTGAAAAAAGGATGTTCAAAAACTTCCTAAAGGGAAATGATTATCCCTTGAAAGGAATCTGAACAAGAAAGAAATACACTCCAGAGTTTCCATTTGGTTTAGAAAGCTTCAAAGACTTTTGAGTTCTATTCAAGAAAGAATCGAGGGGGGGGGGGGGAGTTCTCCAAATCTTACCTACCGTTTGATCTCAAAGTTAAATGCTACCTTCTGTGGGGAGAAGTAATATCTTATCTCATGTTTCCTTGTTATGCCTTACTCTAGATTGTTCCTGTCCATCTTGTTATAAAGTAACTTCTTCCTTTTCTCTATTTGAAATTTTGTGATCAATGTGTTTTAGTTGTTTTTTTCTCCTTTTTTACTATGACAGAGGGGGAGAAGTATACTCTTAGGGGGGAAGAGTATACTATTTACTTATTTGAGGGGGAGTTTAATCACTCCAATTATATATCTACCTGTTTTCCTTTTACCACTTCCTTGAGTGATGCATTCTCATCATTAAAAAGGGGGATAATTTCGATTTATGTGCTTACAAGTATGAAGGTTATGATCTTGATTCTAAATTTTTGATGAGGAAAACACCAATGACTATTAAAGTCGGTGGTAATATCTCTCCAACTCTTTGATGATGGTGACCAAACTTAAATACATCTCAAGCCTCATCTAGTAGGAGACTCAAAAGTCTATTGAAATGCTTATATGATTGATGTATCTAGGAAAGGATCATGAAGGTCTCAGAGTTGTGAAATAGAGAAACTATGAAAGCTCGCATGGTTATGTTTGTCTAAGTGACCAGAGTTTTGTGAAAGTAGGGGAATAACTCTTAAGATACTATTGATTGGAATAACTCTTAAGATACTAACTCATTATCCAATCTTTCCATATTGGTCCAAGTTAATCGGTAATTTTTTTGCAATCCAATCGATTGGGGCAAGAAGCCTTGATTGGAACATAAAAACGACCATCTCCTATATAAGGGAGGGCCTTGAAGGAAGGAAAACACTGAGAAGGGGGTTGAATAAGGGTTTTCAAAAACAAATAAGGCAATAAAAATAACAAGTATTTTTATACTGGTTCGTTTGAACTCAAACTACTCCAGTCCACCCGGCCAAGGTGATTTCGCCTCTTTCAAAAGAGGACTTAATCCAATAATCAAAAACTGATTACAATATTTCCACTAATACAAACTTGTCTTAGTCTTCTCGAGAATACTGACCACAACTTGGTCTCTCAAGGATCTTTTACAAAGTAATACAATAAAGTGTGTTTAAGTGCTTCTTAGAAAAGCTTTTTCACAACAGTCATTTAACACAAATGAAGATCAATGAAACTTTCTATTTGCTAATATGAAATTAACTTGGAAGTGATAGCAAAGTAGGATTTTCTTTACAGCAAAGTGGTATGTTCGTTGTAGAATAATGTTTTGTATATTTGAATTGTTGTTGAAGACTTGTTTAAATATTTCACACCCATTTCTCAAATAGCGTGCAAATGCTTTTTTTTGTCTTCTTTGACTGTTTATTTCCAGGAGAGGAATGTTTAGAGATATCCTTTTTGTTCTGAATCCTGTCCCATGCACAAAAGAGGAATAGTGTCGTTGGATGTAGACAATGAATTTGGCAACGAATCTTTCTTGATCAGCATCTTTTTAAATGAACGAATATGGAAATATTTCCTGCATCAGATCCTCTGATGATGTTCCATTTTCTTCTTATCAGAGTAACTCTCTTCCAGAGTTCTGCAGCTTAGTGCTAGCGTGATTGTTTTAAAAAACTGTTCATCGTGAAGAGCGCTTTAGATCAGAGCAGATCTTCGCTCTTACGTGTTATCCAAATGTATCACTTTGTTACTAACATTTCAGAGCCTTACGTGTTTTAATTCTCAGAGCCTCTGCAGTTGCAGCGTTGAGTTTAGTACGCTCAGAGTTTTTTGAATCTTCACTTTATACTCTACGCTCAGAGCCTTCTGTATCTTCGCTTTTTACCAAACGCTCAGAGTCTTCTGCGTGTTGTAGCTTAACGTTCAGAGGAATATTCCATTCAGAGGAATACTTATTATGTTATCTGAAACAAAAACACTTGAACAAAATTAGAGTATATATTTTCTCCATACAAAATTTCATTATTGTTATCATCAAAACATTGAGATATATTAAGAACAAATATGTGTTCTAACAATCTCCCCCTTTTTGATGATGACAAAAACTATACGAAATTTTATTCAAAATTAAAATATATATCTCCCCCTGAGAATATGATTCTCCCCCTGAAATGAATACTGCTAGAAAATTTAAAACATCCCTTTCCGCACTTGTATTCTTTCCAGAGTCAGAGCAAGCTTGTGGACTATCTCAGACCTTGTTCAGAGTTAATTCTATAAATATTGTCAGATGAGTAACTTTAACTTTGAAACACTGAATTCATGATTAGTTAGTTTTTAACATGTGTGAGTTTCCATTCAGTATCTGTTTATGTGAATGATTCAAAATTTCCATTTTCTCCCCCTTTTTGTCATATCAAAAAGTGATTTTAGAAAATCATTTAAGACAAAAAAAAATTTCAGAGCAAGAAAAATAGAAAAATATAAGACGGAATCAGATGTAAAAAAATTAGTCACACAAGTATTTAGAGACTCAGAAGAGAAATAAAACAGGAAAATTCACAGATGAGCACAAACTAACAAACAATTAAGATAAACGAGAAGTTAAAAGCTTAAGAAGCTCCGTCATCTCAGAAGTTAAAGCTTCTTGTTTGGCCATTCATGTCTTGATTTTAGTAGTGGATTCCTCCTGTTTGACCATCCACTCCTGAATCTCTGCCGTAGTTTTCTCTTGCTTGATCATCCAAGATTTTATCTCGCTGTTAGTAGCCTCTTGCTGAGCAAATTTGTTTTGCACATATTCATTTTCTTTCCTCAAATCTGTTGAATTCTGAACAACCAATGAAGAAGATGCATTCCCTAATTCCAGAGCAGAGGGATGACTAGAGTCAGGAATCTTTTCATTAACAGGTGCCTTTGAGGTACCTTCTTCAGCATGAGGACTTTCACCCATCTGAAGTGCAGCAGATTTCTCAGATGAGGAACACACAACCTCTGTAGGTGTGTTTTCCAAACAAAGAATATGAGTTCTGCTGACACTGAGTTGAGCAAGTCTCATAGCTTCAGAAACTCTCTCTTGCACATCTGCAGAGCAAGCATCTTGAAGATTCATAGTCACAGAAGTGAATCTCTTTCTGAAGGCAGTCCAGATCTCTTCAGAGTCACGAGGATTCGTGCTAGTGAGGCACTTCTCCTTTACAGCAGAAAACCACATCTGCATCTCCCTTTTAAAACTAGATAACAGATTACCAACATTGGGTCTGGGTTTGGGCTTAAGGTAGGCCTCGAAGAAGGATGTCCTAAGGGCATCAACGAGTGAAGGTTTAAAAGAGGATGAAGTTTTATCTGGAGAATGAGAGGGAATGGGAGTGGGAGAAGAAATATCAAGAGGGTGGTTTGGGGAGTTATGTGGAGGGGATGTATCATCTGATTGGTCAGAGGAGGAGTCAGATGTGATAATAGGTTCAGAAGAGAGAGGGAGTTGAGATGTTGGTTCTTCTGTTACAGTTTCCAAAATAGGAGATAAAATAGCAGAGGGATTACCTGATTGCTTGGAACACTTTGAGGACTTCTTGGAAGAGCCTTCTTCAGAAGCCTTCCTCTTAGAATGCTTAGAATGTTTCTCTAAAGGACCTTCTTTAGAGACCTTGCTCTTCTTGCGTTTCTTCCTCATAATCAGCTCTAGAGCAGGTTGAGAAGCACGTAGCAGCAGATCAGCTGTCATAGGAGTTCCATCTTCCATACAAGAAGCAATATAAGCGAGGAGAGCTTCCTTTGGCTCCTATGCAGTGAAGAGTGGAAAATCTTCCACTAGTACCCTCCTTTTGCGCACAACATCAGAATCAATCTGAATTGGATCAGATTGAAGTTTTTCTACCAACTTCATTCTCTAAAGAATCTTGCCATCCAGAGGCTTCCCAAGAATAGGAACTAATTCATCTGTCTGACCAACATCTTTCAGATAAGATACCCAACCATTTTCAGTGAGGATATCAGAATAACCTTCCCATGGGAATCCAATCTCTGATTTTTTGGTGTTTGGTGCGAATGATTTCTCTGGACATCTTGACATGACTCCAAAGATGAACAAACAACAAGTGTGGAAGATCCACCTTGATATTATTCCCTAGACAATACAAAATATACAGTTGATCTGTATTAATGTAATCTGGAGAATTTGAAGCCTTGCGATGATGGATACAACCCAAAAATATCTTGGCCCAAATCTTGTAATGGGTCTTCAAATCCTTTATTTTGTTGGTTGGAAGCCCAGAGATAAACACCTCGTTGTACACTTCATTCATATTCATGCGTCCCACTGAGGTATTCACAATACCCTCTTCTTCATAGCCAATAAGTTGGCGAATCATTTCCTCAGTGATGACGATAGTTTTACCCAAAACGGACGAAGAAATAAATTTAGGGTAAACTTGGGCATGAATCCAAAATTCCTTTACCAGTTGGGGAAAAACTGGACCAAACAACCGATCAAAGTATTTTACCCATCCTTGAAAGTTAACCGTTGAACGAAGATCAAACCCATTTTTCGCCATACAGTCAAAATCAACCATAAACTCACAGAGTACCTCTAGTTTGTTCACTGGTGTGAGAAGTGTGTGTTTTGAATCTTTGTACGCTTCATTACCCATTTGCGATGAAGACGGCCCAACCATTGTAGAAACCAAGTGTTAATGTGATGAAGATGAGGTAGCCATTGAAGAAGAACTTTTGAGATGACTGGAGATTCTTTTAAATTTTGATTTGAAAAGAAAGAAATGAAGAAGAGCAAAATGCATAAGGTGTGTGAGATAATGAAAGTGTGAAATGTATTACGACGTGGAATATGTGTTAGGGCACAAAGAGAAACATAAATCAAATCAAAAAAGGAATAATGATTTAACGCATTAAATGTGATTTGACAAAGTGGGGGAAAAAAGAGAATTTCAATTATTCAAACAGTACCTGAAACGACGCCTCAGCTTTGTGTACACTCAATCGTTTTCAAAATTCAGATTAGAAGTGACACGTGTTTGATATGGTGTGCCTTTGAAGCTCTTTTAGGAAATGAATCGTTAACTAATGCTCAGATCCTCTGAAGCTTGTTAACTCAGATTTTCACAAAAATAAAGTAACTTAAAAAATTTCAGATGCAATACTTCATAGTATAGACTTTAAACACTTTTCATCTAAATAAATTTAATTCTGAATAAAGATTTTATTCTGGATAAAAGTCCATACTAATATTTTTCAGAATAAATTTAAATCTATCTTCAGAGAGGGGTTTTGTAAAAATATCAGCCCATTGATGGTCTGTATCAACAAAATTTAAACTTAGTATCCCTTTCTGAATATAGTCTCTGATGAAGTGGTGTTTAATCTTTATATGTTTTTCCTTTGAATGTAAAATTGGATTTTTAGAAAGACAAATTGCAGAAGTATTGTCATAGAAGATAGGAATATTACTCTCATGTATTTGGTAGTCCTCCAGCTGACTCTTCATCCAGAGCATCTGGGTACTGCAACCAGCAGCAGCAATATATTTTGCCTCTGTAGTTGAGAGTGCTATAGTGGGGTGCTTCTTGTTGTACCACGAGATCAGATTGCCTCCCAGAAACTGATAGCTTCCAGAGGTGCTTTTGCATTCAACTATATCTTCAGCAAAATCAGTGTCACAAAAGCCTACTAATTTATATTCATCAGATCTTCTGTAACATAGACCCACGTTAGTTGTACCTTTCAGATACCTCAGAATTCTCTTAACAACAGTTAAGTGAGATTCTCTAGGATCTGATTGGAACCTAGCACATAAACATACACTGAAGAGAATGTCAGGCCTAGAGGCCGTCAAATACAGAAGAGAGCCAATCATACCTCTATACAGCTTCTGATCTACCTTTTAACTTACCTCTTCTTTTCCCAGAGTGAAAGTTGGATGCATGGGAGTCTTAGCTGGCTTACTCTCTGTCAGATTAAACTTATTCAGAAGCTCCTTCACATACTTCGTCTGATGTATGTAGGTGCCTTCTGGAGTCTGATTAACTTGAATGCCCAGAAAGAATCTTAGCTCTCCCATCATGCTCATTTCAAACTATGCCTGCATAGACTTAGCAAACTCCTTTCCAAGTGAAATATTTGTGGTTCCAAAAATAATATCATCAACATAAATCTGACAGATTAAGATATCTTTCTTAATTGATTTATGAAAAAGAGTGGTATCAACCTTTCCTCTGATAAAATTATTTTCCAGAAGAAAATAACTCAGCCTTTCATACCAAGCTCTGGGAGCTTGTTTTAGGCCATAAAGTGATTTCTTTAATTTAAAAACGTGTTCTGGAAATCTTTCATTTTCAAATCCAGGAGGTTGATGAACATATACTTCTTATTCTATTAAACCATTTAAGAAAGCACTTTTAACATCCATCTTATACAGAGTGATGTTATTCTGTGCAGCAAAAGAAATTAGCAAGCGTATGGATTTTAACCTTGCCACAGGAGCATATGTCTCTGTGTAGTCAATACCTTTTTGCTGACTGTAGCCTTGAGCAATAAGTCTAGCTTTATTTCTGTTGACTTCTCCTTGCTCATTTAACTTATTTCTGTAGACCCATTTTGTTCCAATAATGTTGAATCCTCTTGGTCTTAGAACCAGATCCCAGACATCATTTCTTGTGAATTGATTCAGCTCCTCTTGCATAACAAGTATCCAACTGTTGTCTTGCAGAGCTTCATCCACAGAGGTAGGTTCAATAATTGACACCAGACTAAACAATGATGTCCCAGAGGATTTGAGGAAGGATCTTGTTCTTCTGGGATCATCCTTCTTTCCAATAATCATCTCCTCTGGATGAGAAGATTTGATTTTGGAGGATCCTTTTAGAGTTGGTTCTTCAGAAATAGTTAAGTTGTCCAGATGAGCAGCTAATGGAGTGGCATTTGGAGTTGCTTCTGGTTCTTTAGCTGGAACTTTGTTTGCCTCTGATTCTTCAGAGCCTGTGAGAAGAACTTCTCGATCTGCAGAAATTTCAGACTGCTTTGGCTTTTGATTGCCAAGCTTATCATCAAATCTGATATGAATTGATTCTTCCGCAATCTGTGTTTCAGTATTGTATACTCTGTAGCCTTTTGAGCGTTCAGAATATCCTGGCATAAAACACTTTTTTGCTTTAGAGTCAAATTTGTTAAGATTATCTTTAGTGTTCAGAATAAAACAAATACATCCAAAAGGATGGAAATATGAAATGTCGGGCTTTCTATTCCTCCAAAATTCATAAGGAGTCTTCTCCAGAAGAGGTCTTACAGAGACTCTGTTCTGAATATAGCAAGTTGTATTTATTGCTTCTGCCCAAAAATGTTTAGCCATATTTGTCTCATTGATCATGGTTCTGGCCATTTCTTGCAATGTTCTATTCTTTCATTCTACAACTCCATTCTGTTGAGGAGTTCTAGGACAAGAGAAATCATGTGCAATGCCATTTTCTTTAAAATATTTTTCAAAAGATTTATTTTCAAATTCACCACCATGATCACTTCTGACTTTGACAATATTAAATTTCTTTTCATTTTGGACTTGATTGCAGAAATCAAAAAATACAGAGTGAGACTCATCCTTGTGCTTTAGGAATTTTACCCATGTCCATCTGCTGTAGTCATCAACGATGACAAGCCCATACTTCTTGCCTCTGATGGATGCAGTTTTCACTGGTCCAAACAGATCAATATCCAGAAGCTCTAATGGTCTAGAAGTAGAAACAACATTCTTTGGTTTGAAAGTGGATTTTGAAAATTTTCCTTTCTGACATGCTTCACAAAGAGCATCTGAGTTGAACTTTAACTTAGGAAGTCCTCTGACCAGATTGAGCTTGTTAATCTGAGATATACATCTCATGCTAATATGTCACAGTCTTCTATGCCATACCCATTGCTCATCATTAACAGACATAAGACATTTAACATTTTGACTTTTCAATTCTGAAAGTTTTATTTTATAAATGTTGTTCTTTCTTTTACCATTAAAGAGGATTGATCCATCTTTCTGACTAACAGCTTTGCAACATTTTTGATTAAAGATAATATCATAACCATTGTCACTTAATTGACTTATGGACAACAAGTTATGAGTTAATCCTTCTACAAGCAGAACATTTGAGATAGAAGGGAGGTTACCATTACCAACTATTCCAGAGCCAATGATCTTGCCCTTTTGGTTTCCTCCAAACTTCACGTCTCCACCAGATCTAAGTTCCAGACTTTGGAACATAGACCTTCTTCCCGTCATGTGTCGTGAGCATCCAGAGTCCAGGTACCAGGACTGGTGTCTCAACCTTGCTGCTAAGGACATCTGCAGCATAAATTATTTTATCCTTAGGTACCCATATCTTTTTGGGTCCTCTGGAGTTAGTTGTTCTGAAGTTCTGCCTGAACTTCTATCCATTAAAAGCAGTTGTGTTCTGATGCAACTTAGGTTTATTAAAAATTATGGTGTTCTGATCTGAACGTGTGTACTTTATGTCATGTGAGCGACCAAATTTAAAATGAGAATACAGAGGAGTATAATTGATAATTAACTCATCAACAGGTTTTGGATTTGATTCCTTCCTAGAAGATGATTCATATCCAATCCCTTTTCTATTGTTCCTACTCACACCATAGATCATAGAAGCCATTTTGCTTCTGTCTATGCTTCTGGACAGGAACCTTTGAAAACTATGGTCATACTCTTCTAAAATATTTTTAAAGCTAGACGTAGTATCTGTTTCAGATTTTGTTGAGCTTTTTCCAATTCAATTTTAATTTGAAAATTATTTTCTTTCAGCTCAGCAATTTCTGATTTCAGCTGACCAGTCTCAGATGCAAGACTGCTTTGCAACTTCTTGTATTTGAGTCTGATCTTACTATAGTTTTCACATATTTCATATAAGCTTTCAATTAACTCAGCTCTGGTGAGATCAGCAAATACCTCTTCTGAATCTGATTCTGATCCAGGTTCAGATGATTCTTAATGCTCCTCTATGTCAGCCATTAGTGCAACGTTTGCACATTCGTCTTCAGACTCTGATGAGGCTTCAGAAGAATCTGAGTCATTCCAAGTAGCCATCAGGACTTTCTTTTTCTTTTCAAACTTCTTCTTGGGTTTATCCTTTTGAAGTTTGGGACAATCATTCTTGTAGTGTCTTGGCTCTTTGCATTCATAGCACACTACTTCCTTTTGCTAGATCTTCTGTGACCAGAGGATTCTCCACGGTGTTCTGGTCTTTTAAATTTTCTGAACTTCTTTTGCTTGTGCTTCTAGAGTTGATTTATTCTTCTGGATAGTAAAGATAGTTTGTCTTCATCTGATGAAGAATCTCCAGAGCTTTCTTCTAGTATCCGAAAAGCTTTAGTTTCAGATTTTTTGTTAGATTTTAAAGCTATGGACTTACCTTTCTTCTGAGGCTCATCTTCTTCAAGCTCTATCTCATGGCTTCTTAAAAAACTGATGAGTTCCTCCAGAGTGATTTTGTTTAGATCTTTTGAGAGCTTTAACACTGTGACCATAGGTCTCCACCTCTTTGGTAAACTTCTGACTATCTTCTTTACATGATCAGAAGTGGAGTAGCCTTTGTCAAGAACCTTCAATCCAGCAGTCAGAATCTGAAATCTAGAAAACATGGTTTCCACAGATTCATCTTCCTCCATCTTGAAGGCTTCATACTTTTGAATCAGCGTTGGAGCCTTCATTTCTTTCACCTGCGTGTTTCCCTCATGCGTCATCTTCAAGGACTCAAACATGTCATGCGCTGTATCTCTATTGGTGATTTTCTCATATTCGATATGAGATATAGCGTTCAGCAGAATTGTCCTTGCCTTGTGGTGATTCCTGAAGTCTTTCTTTTGTTGATCAGTCATTGATTTTATATCAATCTTTTTACCTTCACCATTAGTGGGGTGAGTGTATCCATCAATGACTATATCCCAGAGATCAGCATCATAGCCAAGAAAGAAGCTTTTGATTCTGTCCTTTCAGTAATCGAATTTTTCTCCATCAAACATAGGAGGCTTTGTGTTGATTTTGTCTTTCTCTTCATATTTGTTGTTCCACCCAGCGATAGCGTTGTTTGAAGATTCAGCCATAGTAAATCAAAGAGTTTTCCAACCGAATCTTTTCTCTGTCACTGTTAAGTGATAGCACTCAGAACTGTGCTCCGATGCCAACTGAAGGAAGGAAAACACTGAGAAGGGGGTTAAATAAGGGTTTTCAAAAACAAATAAGGCAATAAAAATAACAGGTATTTTATACTGCTTCGTTTGAACTCAAACTACTCCAGTCCACCCGGCCAAGGTGATTTCGCCTCTTTCAAAAGAGGACTTAATCCAATAAAATTACAATCTTTTCACTAAGACAAACTTGTCTTAGTCTTCTCGAGAATACTGACCACAACTTGGTCTCTCAAGGATCTTTTACAAAGTAATGCAATAAAGTGTGTTTAAGTGCTTCTTAGAAAAGCTTTTTCACAACAGTGATTTAACATAAATGAAGATCAATGAAACTTTCTATTTGCTAATATGAAATTAACTTGGAAGTGATAGTAAAGTAGGATTTTCTTTTCAGCAAAGTGGTATGTTCATTGTAGAATAATGTTTTGTATATTTGAATTGTTGTTGAAGACTTGTTTAAATACTTCACACCCATTTCTCAAATAGCGTGCAGATGCTTTTTTTTGTCTTCTTTGACTGTTTCTTTCCAGGAGAGGAATGTTCAGAGATATCCTTTTTATTCTGAAATCTTGTCCCATACACAAAAGAGGAATATTTCCGTTGGATGTAGACAATGAATTTGGCAACGAATCTTTCTTGATCAGCATCTTTTTAAATGAACGAATATGGAAATATTTCCTGCATCAGATCCTCTGATGATGTTCCATTTTCTTCTTATCAGAGTAACTCTCTTCCAGAGTTCTGCAGCTTAGTGCTAGCGTGATTGTTTTAACAAACTGTTCATCGTGAAGAGCGCTTTAGATCAGAGCAGATATTCGCTCTTACGTGTTATCCAAATGTATCACTTTGTTACTAACATTTCAGAGCCTTACATGTTTTAATTCTCAGAGCCTCTGCAGTTGCAGCGTTGAGTTTAGTACGCTCAGAGTTTTTTGAATCTTCACTTTATACTCTACGCTCAGAGCCTTCTGTATCTTCGCTTTTTACCAAACGCTTAGAGTCTTCTGCGTGTTGTAGTTTAACATTCAGAGGAATATTCCATTCAGAGGAATACTTATTATGTTATCTGAAACAAAAACACTTGAACAAAATTAGAGTATATATTTTCTCCATACAAAATTTCATTATTGTTATCATCAAAACATTGAGATATATTAAGAACCAATCTGTGTTCTAACAGGCCTCCTCCTCATTTCACACCATTTTTGTGAAGCTCTGTCTCTCTCAAAAATATATTTTCTCACTTATATTGCCTTAGTACCTTGAGTCAAAAGCTACTTGTGAGGAATTATAGTGACATGTTATTATTATAACTCTCAAATGTGTGATACTCTTAAGAAATCGAGTTTGGTTATTGAGATAAACCAATATAAAGTTTCTATTTTATCTCTTAAGATTAGCCTAGAAAATCTCTAAGTGGTTCGTTAGCTTAAGCTTGAGTAAAAGCTTCCATTGCTGGTTGGGGATAAGCCAACAAACATATACAACTTGTCATCATAGTACTCTTGCACAAGAAACAAACACATAAAACTCACAAAAGAGGGCCCCTAGTATGCTCAATGCCAACTAAAATAAAAACAACAAAACATACCTAATTCATTCTAATTATGTCTATCAACACAAAATAAAATCAAATAATAAAGAACTAAATATCTCACAAATTATGAGTTATCAACTTTGGTTCTCTTCAACAAACTGTAAGGTTGGCAATAACATTGAGATAAAAAAAAATAGATTTGAAATAAATGATTATTACTGTCAAAACCCAAGAGGGTTCTTTCGACATGATTATATAGAAAACCAAAAATACAATTAAGTTTAAAATAAAATCATAAGTGTCTCTTTATGGATGCAAATAGCCTAAGGGAAATGCTCATTACACCCTTATATGTGCATCTCGGACCCTTGAAAATTCGAAATTGTCTCTTAAGCTTCTGGAGATGCATCTCCAGACGCACCCAAATAACACAAAAATGAGATAATCTAACATCCACTCCATTTTGATCAAATAACGGTCTAGAGATGCATCTCTGAAATGTCTCATGAAGTCCTTTTATAGGTATTAGAAGCATGGTAATTTCATTTAGGGAGTTACTTCGGAGATGCATCTCCGAAAACCCTCTTGAATGATTTCAGAATAACACCATTGTCCCAACATTATAATTTTTTGAGCCCAAGTTATATTAACGTGAAATCAAAGTAAAATCACAGTAAAATCAAGTTTAATTAAAGGTAAATGAAAGTAAAAAGTCATACATTAATTCAAAAATGCAACACCATACATAATATTTGTGCAAAAATACAAAAAACATAATACATCCAAACATAAACTACTGGGTATCCCGAACCCCTTGCCTTCTCCTCCTCCGAATGTATTGTACGAAATTTTGTAACTCGACAACCATGTTCTCCACGAGGGTCAACTAGGGACTGTAATCCTCAAAAATTCCTTCCTCTATTCTCGCTTTATCCATCTCCATAACACACTAACATACCATCGTTACACTTTTGGTGTTGTCATCCTGAGCCTTAACTACCTACTAGTTAGCTGGACTAGGTAGTCTTCCAAGAGCGTCTAGTGTCATGATAGGGTTTGACACCTTATAGGACCAGGTCATGTAGCCATCTGCTTAGTACCACTGTAAAGGAGCTAGTACCCTATGATACTCCTCTGGTACCAAGTGACTCTCTAAATCTTCAAGTATCACATCAAGATCTCTGCAGAAAACGGTAGGAGGAGCAGACTCATAGGGGGTCTCGGAATAATCTATAGATAGCCAAATGCATCACTCGCTCTAGAAGATAAGGAAACATCAAACCTGACCCACATGCCAGCCATCTGGAGTGTAAGGAAATGACACCAAATGGACGCGTCTTGCGTTGACCTCCATATAGGAAGAAGCAAATGTCATATGTCATAAGACAGTAGAGATGCATTCTGAATGGCTCGATCATATTATTCCCCATGTATGGAATAAATGCGGCAACACGCGACCAATCTTTAGTGTAGGAAGATGCAACTTTAAACTTGATGATGTGAGGGAAGTGGGAGATGATCCATCCAAAAAAAAGGTTTAGGTCAATATTAATAAAAAAGTGTAACAAATGAGTTATGAAAATATTAGTAATAGTAAATTACCATAAGCAACATGCAACTCCCTATTATCTGCTTTGTCTTCCAAAGACAACTTGTGGCCAGCATCGAGTACATGTAGACCAAATAGGCGGGGCCTAGTTGTATCATGAATCCCAGTCAAGTCGATGAAATACAAAAGGTAACACCTTAATGCACAAGACCGATGGTAATCAACCAATTAGCAGTGGGCTTCCCCAACTCCAATATCTTCTGCCCATGGTTTACCGATTTCAAGCACGTACTTTCTTGTAAAAAATAAAATATTACCATTAGTATCAATTTAATTAGTTGAAAACATGTATTGAAAAAGAAATATACATCTCCTTCCCAAATATGCCTAGCATCATGATCACTATGGAGATGAAGTAAGGAGGTGTCAAATAGGCCTCATAGATAACTCTCTAATGAGCCAACAACTTCCTCCTGCCCTTCAAGGACTTCGGGGTATATTGCATCATATAGAGACTCGTGGCCCCATGAATTGGATGCCTGAAAGAGACGGCTACGAGAACCAGGACCTAGGTGTTGCGAACTTGATGGTTGCAAACCATCAAACGGGTTATCATTAACCTATGGCCTGACAGTCTTAGTTAAGGCCCTTTCACGTCATACCGATGGTACTCAACCTACATGTCATCGCCTTCGGCATCTAAAAATTTCTAGAGATGGTCTTTATAAAAGTTTTCCAAAAAACTAAACCTAGCATGAGTACCTCTTGTGAGACCTCAACTAGGTCAGCACCCAAATAGGTGAGCATTATGTCGATACCTTCCTCTCGATCGATCTGCTCATGGTCTAGTAATTTCCCCTTATGGGAAGATTCAGGAGGCATGAGACATCATCCAAAGTGATTCTCATTTCGTCTATAGAAAGTTGGAAAGATGAAGTCTCTGAATGCCACATCTCAACAAAAAGTGCCTGCATGCCATGGGATATGGTCATGTATGCAGCAGAACATAATCTACACTGCTACAAAAAACACCTATCATAACAGGTTGAAAAAGGATACAACCACATTAGATCAATCATTTTTAAGTATGGTGTGATTATATGCATGAAGTTTTCCACCACGTGCGTAGGACCGTTGTGATAAACTAGGTAGTGCCATATATATCACAACGATCAAAGTATACAACCATTGTGATATAAAGCAAAGAGTCATGGGTTTGAAACCCATTGATTGTATGGTTTATATCATTTTTCTTTATCTATAACAACGGCTGGTATTAATAACCGTGATTAAATAATTTGTTATTTTAAAATTTTATTTTATTTTTCCATATATTACAGACCTGTATTTGTTTTACCTCTGTGTGTGTGTGTGTGTGTGTGTGTATACCATCAAAAGACAAATTCATCCAATACCACTCCATTTTCAACTAACATATTAAAAATAAACACCCAACGTCTACGGATGTCATCCAAGTCTTCGGGAGAGAAATGTGTCATGTCGTTTAACGTCTATATAAACAAGTGAAAAAATTAAATATCACATGATTTAAATTATAATAGAAAATTAATATGTTATTGAAAATATTTCATGACATTATATATTCGATCCCACAAATCAACAATACTGGCAGAGATGATGTTGAACATGTGTTTTATTATATAGTACCCATACTCGTATCCCTCTACTTGTTTCTTAGTCTTCAAATTCAAACATTTCATGAATATCTAACCACACATGCATTTTATGAATATCTTAAGTTATTATCATAATTAATCCACTTGCCTTGGGCTCACAAAATGAGAGCTTTTTTCTAGAGTTATTCAACCTATACTACCTCTTCATAACCCTGTATATTAAAAATAATTTAAAAATATTACACGCTAAGATAATTACAAAGTCAAAGAAAATATTACTAAAGGTCTCATAAACATAAAGTTACCTAGTAATAATTTGTTTCTCATAGGATCAAGTTCATAGTGTAACAAACACAATGTAGGTACCATATTCGTCCGAAGAGATATGATGATTAATTGAAAATATTCTCTAAATGAACAATACAAGAATATATAATTAGTATTTGGTAAAACATGAAAACTAACTATAACAGAGAAACCATAATTTTAAAATTACTCACTTATTGAGAAATAGTGTTAAGTGTAGCGGAGAAATTTGTGAGTGTAAGCTATTGATTAACTTAACTCAAAATACAAGAGTCACCACCACACTTTTATTTATTCGAAAAGGAAAGGAAAAGAGCGAACAAAACCTAAACAAGTTCTAAACAAGAACAAACAGAGAATGGGTAAGGGGGTTGGTTACGCTAAGGGAAGATGTTAGCACCCAAAATGTCTATAGTACTCTATAGGAACTCTTTGAAATATCTACTCTTTTTGGTTTGAAAATGTTTGTTTGAAATGAGATTGGGGAGATGAGAAGAGAATCATTTTTTTAGATTTTTGTATTTGGAGAGACTTATCGCCTCATGCCTACGTACCCATAAAGTGCAATATAGGATCAAAACCTCGTAGTTTGTGGTACAAATAACAAAAAAATGGTTTTTTTGATTGTTTTTTAAATGTAAATAAAATTTGTCATTTTAAGGAGAAAACTACGACTAGTCACCCACAAGTATAAGACAACATTTACGTCACCTAAAGATGGAGGATTCTGCTTGGATTAAAATCAAAAAGGCTATCACTCAACATCTAAGTGGAAAATGTCAAAATCTTAAATACTATGGAAAATAGGAGAATTACATCTCAACTATGAAAATGACTTATGTCTAAACTTTATAAAAGGTTTTAAATGAAAAAGTGCACAAAGGCACAAAAGGTTTGGATGAGTTTTTGTATTTTTTATGTCTTTTTGAAAAGGTCAAAGTATGATTATATTGATTGACATTTATTAAAGAAAACAAAGTTTGAAAATCACTTGACCAACGTTAAGGTTTACTATGAAAGAGGTTTAACTTTGAAAACAAGAAGGTTTTAAAAAAGGGAGAAGATTTTGAAAATTGAAGAAAGGGGTGGAAAAGAAGCGACTACCCTAGAAAGCAAAATAAAAGCTAGAGATAAGAAGGGTCTAACTAAAAGATAGCAAACTCCATAGCAAGGCAAATAAGAATTCCTTCCACCTTGAGCATAAGCAAATAAGCAAAAAGCCAAATAAAGGTCAAGATCTCAAATCCATAATAATCCATGCATAGGAAATGAGAAAGAATTCTAAGTCCAAGGGTCCAAGGGTCCAAGAATAATCCAAGAGGTACAAGGTATAAGAATAATCCAAGAAGTTCAAGGTTTAGATCATTCCTCAGGCATAACCACAAGACTTAAGAGAACCAAGCTTTTAGAGGTTTAATCCTTTATTAATGTTTTTTTGAACAAAACATGGTCCAAATGGACAAAGGAAAAAAAAGCGGAAGCATAAACAATAACATGATATGATATGATAAAAATAAAAGCGTAAAAGTAAAGAGATAGGGAGCGAGAAGGAAACATAAACAAAATTAGTACAATAATATGGTTAGTATAATATACATAATAGTGTTATTCAATATTCATGAAGTACAAATTGTTAAATTATGGAGAACACTCGACTAATCGTCCATAAGAATGAAAACATGGTCTCAGACATTACCATGGGGAGGGCTCCAACTCATATGAAACCAACGAGTATGCCAACTAACCCCCACAAGTAACAAAAGATCCAATTATTTCAAATTACGCTACAGAGATTAGAAGAATAACATCTCGCTTACAAAATTGACTTAGTTCCGATTGAGGGACAATTCAGCGGTATGTTAAGCAATCATAATCGGACTTATATAGAAGCCACGACTATCTGAGACCGGTCAATAATAATGTTTGTGCTAATGTATTCTAGAGAGATGATATGTATATCATCCTCCGAAAGTAATACAACACGAAAATAAAATAGGTAACGATCCCATCTTCATCAAGAACTTGAAACAAGTTTCAATGATATTGAAGATTTTCATTGGTCAAAAGAAGAAGAAAAAGAAGAGTGGAGAAGGGAAACCAAATTGAATTACAACATTTGGATCATTTCATCTTTAAGTTCCATCACTCTTCTTGGTAGACTAAGGCACTAAACCTATCACTAATTCAAAGCACCTAAAATGAATCCAATGATTCACTTAAAGATAGATTTGAACTAATGAAGGTTTATCCAACCTCATCAACACCCAAAGTCCATTGAATTTAAAGAGAAATTTGATCAACAAATATCAAAATTCAAGGAAAAACAAAAGGAAAAGGAAGAACGAAGAAAAGGAACCAAATCAATCCTAAAACAACCAAAAACCACAATTCTGGTATCGTTTAATCGATTAACCAATTTGCATATGCATTTGGTTAATCGATTAACACTGGCAGGACAACAAATGTTTTTGAAAAAAATTCAGCATTCATGATTCAATCATTTCTTCAAACATCTCATGATCATGAATGGAGTTTAGCACAAAAATTCAAGTAAAACAACAAAAAATAACACCAATAAAACACAGTATGCAAGATCCAAAAGATCAAGCAATAAGAATCAACCATAGATCATATAGTGGAAGATGAATCAAGCACAACAATGGAGGAACAAGAGTTTACCACTTCAAAATCTGAAAATGCTTTAAATTAACTTCCAAAACCACACTCCAAAGCCTTGATCTACAAAATTTGATGATGAAGAAGTGTTTGGCGGAAGGTTTTAGCTCAAAGGTTAGTAAGCTTTAATGAAAAGCTTATTAACCTTTAATGGAAGAAAGAGCTTTAGTGAATTTGGTGGTTGAAGAAAATTGAGAGAATGAGAAGGAATTTTGACAAGGTGAATTTGGCTCTCAAAAGCATGAAGAATGAATGAAATAAGGCCTCTATTTATAGAATTTAGGCTTCGAAATTTTGGTGGTTTAGAATTTGGTTTAAAATTTAATCTAGGCTTGGAAATTCAATTTGGATGCGAAATCAAGATCATGTAGTGATTAATGAGGGTGTATGATGGGAATTAATTATGATGAGGTAGGGAAATTAAAATGAGGTGATCTAGAATATTCTCATGATGAAACAAGTGAGTTTTGGTGTCAAAATGTTGCAGACTTTGAATTTGGCTCATTTTTCACAAAAATGCGCTGGTTAATCGATTAACCATTTCATGTAAACATTTGGTTAATCGATTAACACAGTGAAAAAGTGAGAAAAATGGTTTTTTGTTGTGTTGTCTTGGCTCTGGCTCAATTCTTTTGACTTGTCAAAGAAGGAATGGAAATAAACACATGAACCTTAGAGTCTCTTGAGAAATAAACAATCAAATCTTGGGAAACTCTTGATCAAATGATTTTGAATTATTTGCAGATTAACTTTGATTTTTTCAGATGAATTTCAATCGAGCTGAGGAACTGTTGATTGGTGTTCTTGATCCAAACCTCCTTCTAAAAAAAGAGTTATTAAAGGAAACAAAACAAACATATTTTTTGGTATTTTGATTAGGGTTAGTAAACATGAGCGATCAAATAAAGTAATCAAAGAAAAAAACACAAGTGCTTGGTGATCTTGCTTATTGTGCAGGATGCAAATGATATGTGGGATCTTAGGAGTAAAAATTAGGGTATTACAGTTGCCCCTATTTAAGTTTCTTCTATTTGGAGATATGAAGATTGACATCTTTGTCTCAACGAGATAGAAGAGACTTAAATATAACAAGTAAACCCAATTTTTTGCCCTAAGTGACCATAAAATGACATGATTATGCAGATGGTATGCAGACACAAGTCTTATGTGGGGAGAAAATACCATAGGAGACAAACAAAAAGTTGAGGAGCAAAAGAAAAAGAGAACAGACTCCGCATGGGAAAACTAAAGAGTAAGATTCCACTAAGGGAAAATTACCAACCAGAAACAAAAGAGGGATATCTCATCCCAATAGGGGAGGTAAAAATCTCCGCTAGGAAAAAGATCAACTATTACCAGGAAACCAGTAATATCATGATCTAAAGGAAAGATTACCAACTACCAACCAAGTGGCAGCTACGACAAGGTAATCAATAAAAAAGATACGAGAAATATTACCTACTACCAACTAAGGGGTAGTACGACAAAGGTAATAATCTCAAAAAGGAGAGATTACCAACTATCAACTATGTGATACCTACGACAAGGTAGCCAACCTAAAAGATACGAGAAATATTACCTACTACCAACCAACAGGTAATACGACAAAGGTAACGAACTCAAAAAGGAAAGATTACCAACTATCAACTAAGTGATAGCTACGACAAGGTAACCAACCCAAAAGAAAACGAGAAATATTACCTACTATCAACCAATAGGTAGTACGACAATGGTAATAAACTCAACAAAAAAAGATCACCAACTATCAACTAAGTGATAGCTACGACAAGGCAACCAACTCAAACGGAAATATTACCAACTATCAATCAAGTGATATCTACTAAAAGGCAACCAATACCAAGAGGATACGAGAAATATTACCTACTACCAACCAATAAGTAGTACGATAAAGGTAATAAACTAAAAAAGGAGAGATTATCAACTATCAACTAAGTGATAGCTACGACAAGGTAACCAACCCAAAAGATACGAGAAATATTACCTACTATCAACCAATAGGTAGTACGACAAAGGTAATAAACTCAAAAAGGAGATTAACAACTATCAATTAAGTGATAGCTACAATAAGGTAACCAACTCAAATGGAAAGATTACCAAATATCAACCAAGTGATAGCTACGAAAAGGTATTCAACTAAAAGGATAGCTCTACCAAAATGAGACTCCGCCGAGGAAAAGTATTATTAATTACTAGTTTACTGAGGAGAGGACAAGGGGTACTTAACCAAAAAGGGAGAAATATTAACTTCTACCGGTTAGTGAATAGAAGCAAAGGCAATAAGCTCAAAGGTAAAATTACCTACTACCACACAAGTGGCATTTGAACCAAGGTAATCAACCAAAAAAGAAGAAATATTATCTACTACTGGAAAAGGTAGGCTAAATCAAATAATAAACTCGCAAGGGACCAAAATTCAATCCAGGAATAAACCAGAGAGAAGCGGTCAAACAAAACTCATCCTGAGGAGGAAATATCTCAACTGGGAAAATTTTTGTCCAGATAATGAAGTGGAAAGGAAACTAAATCAAAATCTTCCACGAGAAACGAACTCAGTGGGGAATTATAAAGGAATAAACTCTTTCTACTTAATGGTGAACACTCTATGTTGGATAGAGGACACACACACACTCTGTGGAGAAAACAACATCAGAGTGTGGGGAAACACCAGCGATGCCAAATGCACAAAGATGAAACAGCAATGATGCTATGCTTGAATGCAAATGCATGAATATGCTGACAAAACCAACAAAAGGATAAACACAGGATGATAAAATATCGTGGCTCAACCAGATACTCGGGTAATCTCAAAAAGACGGGGATATCATCGAAAATCCTGCTAGGGATACTCTGTAGGGGAATAAACTGAAGCAATCCTGCAGGGATCCCACTGGGGAATATAAAAAGCCATCAAAGGAAAATAAATGTTGCTACAAGGCTTAGATATTACTAGGGAGAGAAATATACTGCTTGGGGAAAACCCAAAAGATTCAATCTTTTAACATCAATAATCCATAAAAGGGATAACAACATCAACTCTGCTTCGAGGATGGAAGAAATTTTTTTGGGGAAACAATAACAACCCAACTCGACTCTTCTTGGGGATAAGGAAAATTCATATGAAATCCACTTCAAAGGGACGAGGAGGTCTGCTGTGAAAAATAATGGATCTGTTGGGGATTGCAATCATGTAAACAATTACACGAACTCCACTGGGGAATAACACAGATCTACTAGGGATATAAGAAAAGATCTCTGAGGACTAGTCAATTCTGGGAAAAATATCTTGGACTTGTCGGGGGAAATAAGAAATTAACATCATAACAAGAGGTCAAGTTGTGGGATATTTTAAATCAATATTTAACACAAGGTGAGAGAAAACCCGATAGGTGACTGCTATATCAACACTTTTAAGAAGGCAACAACATTGCTCTCCATTTGGGGAACATCCAAAGTAATGATGTACAACCTTCGGTGGGAATCAGCAAGGATAAATCTTTGCATGGGGATTCCTCATCAAGGAGAGGTGGAACTCAAAAACTGCTCAACTACCTGATTAAAACCTGGCTGGAGAAAAGAAATATACTCAACTGGAGAAGATATAAATCAATACTTAGCTGGGGGGAAAGTCAAACAACACTCGTCTGGAGAAAACCCAAACTGGTACTCAATTAAGGAATATTGGATTTCATGAGTCCAACACATCGTAACAAATCTTGAGTAAACCCATCATCTGGTTAACAACTACAAGGGAAACCTAGTTACAAATTCTGCTGAGGAATTATCAACAAACTCTACTATGGAGAAAAAGAACGAAACCTGCTGAGGAAAATGCTAAACTTTGTGCTTCGCAATTTTACCATTCTTGGAATAACCGTTGACGTTCCTTTTTTTATATTCACAAATCAAAGGAAAATGTTTTTATAATTTTCAAAAATTTAAATCAATTATTCACATTTTGTTTCAAAAATCACCTTCAACAATAAATGAAATTTTGCAAACAGAAACAAAATAAGAATTGCAAATAAAGGGACAAAGGCTCAAATTTTATTGATAGAATGGAAGATCGCAAATGGCGTAACTCCATGGATCATTACAAAGTTTAAAAAATGGTAAATAGACGGAAAGGGTTACATTAAAATACAATGACCATTATTCTTCTTAACAACTTTGAATTCCACTGCGCTCAAAACTTTCGTTTAGAATGGTTGAAAGAGAATCGTTGATATGCAATGTTGCTTCAAGTGATCAAGACTGACCAAATGTAGTTACTTGCCATAATCCCTAACTTTTTCCTAGATTGTCCTTTCGGGTTTTTAATCTACCGGGATGATTATTTCTGTTTTTGTCTCTAATTTTTTCCTAAACCGCCCTTTTGGGTTTTCAGCCCACTAAGACGCTCATTTTTGCCTAAGTCTCCCTTTCGGATTTTCAACTTAGCGAGTTGTTCTTTTATTTTTAGGAGAAGTATTTCTTGACTGCATCGACATTCACAGGATGAGTGAACTCTTCACCATCCATAGTTGTAAGAATCAATGCACTGCCAGAGATGGCTTCAACCCACTTGGTAAAATAGTCAATAGCCACCAGAGTGACTCATCATCATTTTTTCCATCATTTTTCATTGCTTTTTCACTATCTTTTTTTTTTATTATTATTCCCCCCATTTTTTTGCGGACATTCTGGCTTAAACGAAAGACAACACTGACCAAGAAAATTCTTTTAACAACTCTATCAACCTTTTCTTGACATCTGGACCAAACAGTGCCCCAATCTTGACTTCTTTTTTTAACATCTTCAGAACCCAAACTAACCAATTCCATCGGCTCTTCATGAGGCTGAATGGTCTTTTTCTCGTGCTCAAGCAATCGAGAAATTTTATCTAGAATCTCCTCAAAATTCTCTTCTTCAACTCCAAACACAGGGAACTCAAAGTTGGGAGAGAGCATAAGGTCATTATTTTCAATGGGTTTAACAATCAAATTGCACAATGATTTATGTTTGATTTTAGAATATAAACAAAATTTCAATTATCATGCAAATAAAAGTGATTACTATATTTGGGTTTTTATGTTACTATTTTTCAGAAATAAAGCAAAAAAGGAAAAACATAACATGGATAAGCAAAATAACATTTTATTGATGATGATAATATTTGAAACGAAGCCCTCACAAATTCACTTTCACCTTGGGCAGAGTGAAAGGATTTTTGAAAGAAAACAAAAACAAATTACTTTGAAGAGTGAATAACAGTGGGAACATCAATGGTTATCCAATTCTAACAGATCTGTCCACGTGTCATAAAATTGGGAAGTTCTTCTTTTTCATCATCTTCAATGATGGCATTGACTTCACGTCCAGATTCTTCAGGCCTTAGTCGAGGGGTATAAAAGGGTACATACGCGTCTTCTGTCTCAGAGAAGTATCCTGGATCATCAAGGTACGGTTCATATTCTTGAGGATTAATTTCATACTCGTGATCAACTTTAGTGATTGCAGCAGTAGGGTGATCGTTGTTGATGAATCTGACATTGCGAAAGGCCTCATTAATACGCTTTAAATCTCTTTTAACAATACCAGGCGTAAATCCTAAACTAGTTACATCTTTATTATCAACCAAATCAATAAATCGACCCCCAACCTTCAGACTAACCAGTCTCTAATACATGCAGAGCATCTTTTAAAGAAGACATGGGTAGCCCATTCTTCTTAACAACTTTATCACCGATGGAAAGAGTTTGGAATGGAGTTCCAATAGTTTCGTTGACATCAACATACAAAAGGGATGAAAGGTGGCTCACCAACAATGCTTGTTCGCCTCCAACAATTATCAGCTTGTCATTCTTAACAAATTTCAATTTCTGATGAAGAGTCAGGGTCACTGCCCCAGCTTCATAAGTCCAAGGTCTACCAAGCAGACAACTATAGGTAGAATGAATATCCATTACTTGAAAAGTAATTTGGAATAAGCATGGTCTTATTTTGATTAGAAGATCAACCTCTCAAATCACAGCTTTTCTAGATCCATCAAAACCTTTAACCACAACCCTATTGTACCTCATGGGAGCACCTTGGTACGAAAGCTTTGACAAAGTAGATTTTGGCAACACATTCAAGGAACTTTGGCAACATATTCAAGGAAGAGCCTGTATTAACCAGCACATTGGAAAGTGCATCCTCTTGACAGTTCATAGAAATATGTAAAGCCAAATTATGATTTCTCCCCTCCTCGGGTAACTCTTCATCACAGAAACTCAAATTATTGCATGTTGTTAGGTTGGAAACAATGTCATCAAACTGATAAAAGTCACATCATGCTCAATGTACGCTTATTCTAGCACCTTTTGCAAAGACTCCCTATGAGCCTCAGAACTCATCAATAGGGACAACACTGAAATCTTAGACGGGGTATGTAAGATTTGATCTACCACACTGTACTTACTCTTCTTGATTAATCTCAGTACCTCATCCTCATCAGTTTTCTTATTCAAACCACTTGACTGGCCAAAAATGTCAACAACATTCTCACCTTGAAGTTATTTCCCAACGACAGCACTCTCCACTCTCTTTGGAGGCTCAGAAGCATAGACATCACCACTTTGGGTCACTCTACTAACATCAGTGATATTTACCACAGAAGACAAAGAAGGAATGGGCACTTTGTTACCGTCTTCGACCATGGTAGAATTGTATTTATACGGAATAGCCTTGTCAGATTCATACGGTACTAGATTGGATAAACAAATAACCAAAGTTCTAATAGTGGACTTCTGACTATCATAAGAGATAACAACTCTTTCAGGCATATTAAAGTGTGGCACAATAACATTCACCTCATTCTCATATTCATCTCCTTTTGTAGTGACCCCAACCAAATTCTGATCCATCATCTCTTGAATGTGCCTTTTCACTATCACACAACCACGCGAGTTCACAAAACAGATACAACAAGCTGCATAATCATGATCAATATCATGGTATTCACTCAAAAGTGCATGAATTTCCATAAACAATCTTCGTATCCATCGGATATCATAAATATTGAATGTACCAGGACAACCTTGAACCATGTTCACATACACCTTACCGTAATTGGGCAACGAGCTCGATTGCACATTAGGATTGGTGTCTTCATAAGTCAAAATATCACTTATAACCAATCTTTGTACTTCCATCTTTAACGGATAACAATTCTCAGTGTCATGCCCAGCTCCTCCCTGATGGAAAGCACAATAAGCCTCGGGTTTGTTCCACCACAACGAATCTTTTAGAGCAACGGGTGGTGCACGAGTTTGAATAAGGTTCTTTAGAATCAAACTAGGAAGCAATTCGGAGTAGGTCATCGAAATTGGGTCAAAGTTCTTCTGAAAACGACTATGTTGATTGTTCTGTTGGTGAAAGCGTTGTTGTGTAGGAGCTACTTAAACAATAGGAGTTGAATTAATAACAGGTGTAACAGATGCAACATGTTGTTGATGATTATTTCTATTTCAAGGTCTTCTATATCTCTCTTGAGAAACGGAATTGGTTTCTCCTTCTTTCTTCTTGGCAAATCCTCCACCATATTTCTTGGAACTTCCAGCAGAATTACCATCTTTCAACAAACTTCCTTCATAGACACCTTCTCCCAATCTCATCCATATATTCACCATCTCAAAAAATCCACTCGGAGCACTAGCAATCATGCCCTCATAATAAAACGGACTCATAGTTTTCAGGAAGATTTTGGTCATCTCTTTTTCTTCCAAAGGAGGATTAATCTGAGTAGCAATCTCGCGCCACCTCTGCGCGTATTCTTTGAATGTTTCTTTATCTTTCTGAGCCATTGCTCGAAGCTGGTCATGATCAGGAGCCATATCCATATTATATTTATACTGCTTTCAAAAAGCCTCACCCAAATCTTAGAAAGTGCGAATTTGAGCACTGTCGAGTCCCATATACCATTTCAAGGCTGCACCAGACAAACTATCTTGAAAGTAGTGAATGAAAAGCTGATAATTATCAGTCTGAGTCAACATCTTGTGAGCGTACATAGTCAAGTGGCTCAACGAACAAGATTTACCCTTATACTTTTCAAAGTTAGGGACCTTGAACTTAAGTGGGATCTTCACATTAGGAACTAGGCATAACTCATGGGCATTCTTCCCAAACAATTATTCTCCCCTCAAAGCTTTGATTTCTTTCTGCATTTCAACAAATTTATATTGAATCTCTTCCATTTTCTAATAAGCATCAACACTCTCGTTCGGAGCTATGTGGAAAATCTATTCTCCACCAAAACAAACGGTATGAACCACAGGTCGTGGTACAAACATCACAGGCTGAATGGTGGGAACAGCTAGAACTTCAGGAGGTGGTGGTGGTTGATAACCTTCAGGAATAAAGTTATGAGGCATGCCCCAAGGAAAACCAGGAGGCATGGAGTATTTGGAAACACTAGTAGGCATATAAACAATCTCAGAAATGATTGCCCTTTGCACAGGAGTCGAAGACGGAGGAGGAGGGGGTGGCTGATTCTGAGCAGCCACCAATGCTTCCATAATAGCAGTGAGTCTTTCCACATTTTCCTTCAGAGTTGTTACTTCCTCGCGAAACTCATGGTTCTCTTGTTGCAGGTGATCCGTATTTTTCCTTAGATTAACTCGAGTATTATATTGGTGCGATAACTTGGCTAAATAAAGACCAAAAGAGATATAAGACACCTGGCAAAGGCAAGAAATAATGCAAGAGATGGTGCTTGATGTGCAATATGCAAATGCAAAGCTTTCAAGGAACTTTAAACATACAAAGTAAATTGCAAACATTATATTGAAATAACACATTTGAAGTATTGAATATCTCATTTTTATTAATAATGGAAAAGGATTACAACTTTTGGAGTACAATTTCAAGAGTTCTAACAAAAGATAATAGAAAGCTAGAACTAGAAATCCTTAGAAATCTCATGAGAAGAAAATCCTCTTTACAGCTTCTCATTGAGCTCTTTGATCTGTTCTTCCATTTGAGTCTTCTCAACTATGAGCTTTTCGATAACAAAATTCCAAGCAAATGAGGTAGAGGAAGCGTCGGAACTCTAAATGCTAGAGGAAAATAAATCCTCTTGCACTTTTCTCTTCTTGTTAGCTATTTCTTGTTCATTCCTTTGCTTCAACTGCTCTTGAAGTTATGCATTTTCCATGTAAACAATATGGTACTTGTTCCTCCAAGCATCCCTCTCTTATCGCAGCTTATTCAAAGCAATTTGAAGTTTCTCTGCATCATTCATGAAAATAAGAACAGATGTTCTAACAGCTAGAGGTAAAAGCTCTTGACGTGGATAAAGAATCTCCAATGTGATAGCTCTAGCACGAACCCATTAGAGATAAGGCTCCAAAGAAACACAATTTGGCTTTCCCAAAGCTTCCCTTCCTTTTTTTTATAGATGTGACGCCAAGCTTGTACAATCTTCTCCTTGAATGCTTTGTAGTTTTCACCCTCTTTGAAGAAGAGACCCTCCATATGAATATTGCTTGGTTTGTCTTTCATAGGATACCTCAGCTGACGACGGGCCAAACCTGGGTTGTAGCTAATGCCTCCCTTTGTACCAAGAAGATGTACATTAAGAAACTTACCACAACTATCAATGATCAACATGTTATCATAATCACGATTGTACCAAACAATGTCTGAATGAGTAAGCGGCATGATTTTTTGTGACCATAATAGACCATCCTTAAGATCCCAAAAAACAATAGACTAAGGAAAGTGAGAAATAAACCATTTGTATAGCAAGAGTACACAACAAGTAATCATCCATCCATCATAAGAATTCCTGAGATGAACGGAGTGATAGGCATCAGCTAGTAGGGTGGGAACTGGATTTCCAATTAAGAAGATCTGAATAACATTAATGTCGACAAAGTTTTCAACATTGGGAAAAAGGAACAATCCATAAATAAGCAAGGCGAAGATAGCTTCAAAAGCGTCCACACTCATCATGCTAGGGAAGTAATGGGCCATATCCATCAAAAACTTAGCAGGTAACCCAAGAATACCTCCATTGGTAGCCATGTTAACTTTAATCTCAGATACCTTCAAATGAGTAGCTTTAGAAATATCTTGATACTTAGGAGTCTCTTCCAAACCAGAAAATGGGATTTGATTAGAAATAGGTAATCCAAGTAGACTAGAATACTCCACAAGTGTAGGCATGAGTTGGTAATCAGGGAACATAAAACAGTGGTACACCGGATCATAGAACTGAATCAAAGTAGCTAGAACCCCATTTACCATATCGATCTCCAAAAGAGACAAAAGACTTCCATATCTATCTTTGAAAGTATCAGGATCAGCAACCAAAGACCCTAGCTCTCATAGACCTTCCAACTTAGGACTCTTGAAAGTGTACTTTTGAGTTTTCCTTCTTCCAAAATCCATGGTGAGAAATTCCTACAATGTTTTCAATAAACATCTTTAAGTTCCTTGAAGACTTGGTCAAATTGATGTTTATGAATGCATGAATTCATGGATGCAATACCCATAAGAAAGATCACCTAAAGCACACATGTTAAAAGGTTTGGTGTGAGCATGAAGCCAAGGGACAAAAACCAACCCCCAATGGTGTGTACTAAGGTTTTTTTTGTACTTGTAGAATGGATTCTAAAAAGTTCCCAGATTCCTAGATCCATCTTTCAAATATTACTAGCATGTCGATTACTCGGGAATCAGTAGTATTCTCAAGAGAACCTCGTCTGAGAGTAGTATCGTGTATCAACTATTTTAGGTTTACACCTTCATAGCTATTGCACTACGTCCTAATAGGCCAAGTGGGGTAAAAGGAATACTAAGGTCCTCAGCTTCTCAGACTCCCAGGTTGAAAATAGCAATGTTTTCACGATTACTCGATCGACAAATGACATCCTTAAAGGGGCCTTCACTGAGTGGTGGGTCTCAAGTCCACTTGTTTGGGATTACTCCCTATAAGCTTTCTTGACTATACCACCGCCTATCATAAGAGCTCTCAGATCCGGGTATAGAATTTATCTCACCTCTCAAGATCACCCAAACAGAACAACCAATAACAGTTAAATCAAATAGGTAAAGCATAAATAAATCAAAGTAGGTTAAACCCACTAAGAACCAGAGTCGCCATTTTTTGTAGCGGTGAAATTTGTGAGCGTAAGCTATTGATTAACTTAAGCCAAAATGCAAGAGTCGCCACTGCACTTTTATTTTATCCAAAAGGAAAGGAAAAAGAGTGAACAAAACCTAAACAAGTTCTAAACAAGAACAAACAGAGAAAGGGTAATGGGGTTGGTTGATGTCGCTTGCGCGAAAATAAGGTGCCGGCACAACAGAAGAGTCGCAACCTTTCGTTATTTATCCCTCAGAGCGGGAAAGGAAACGATCGGAAAAACCTGACGAAAAAGGGTAAGACAAGGTCGTCGCAACCATTGTCTGGGTTCGGGAGTCGGTTACGCAAGGGGAAGGTATTAGCACCCCTCACGTCCGTCGTACTCGACGGGATCCACGCTTGCTTCGGTTTACTACGGGTGAAAAACAATCTATCTACGGATGCTAAATCTAAACGGAAAGAAATTGACTCGATAGAGCGTCGCACTCTATGCCTACGTATTCTCATCAGAGAAAATCAGAGTCAACGTAGTTCGGGAAACTACGGGTTAGTTGCTCGGCAAGACGTCGCGTCTTGGGCCTACATATTCTCTTCAGAGAAATCAGAGCATGACGTAGTTCAGGCTAACTACGGCTAGACAAGGTGTTCTCGGTCACACGGGGGTGAGAGATTAAGTTGACGATACTAGTGTACACATTCTAGCAGTTAGGTGGACGCTGCTCGACCATTGGAGACTTAGGCATACCTGTTTGCGGTAGAACGAACGTAGTATGTCGGGTTTAAAGGTATGGGAACCTACGGGAACTAGAACTACGGTCTGGTCTCAAATGCACTTAGGCAAGAGAAAAGGATAACATCAGTCGTCAGCGGGAAAGTCTCGATCGCACAGCAGCGAGAGAACCAAAAGGTTAGTTGTTAGTGTGCTCGCTAGGATATCGCATCCTATGCCTACATATTCTCATCAGAGAAAGTCAGAGCAGCTGTAGTTCGGCCTAACTACGGGTGGAACGGAGACCACAGCACAAATCTCATTTTATTAACATTCGGAAGAAATTACAATGATTGAGTACAGGAAAATAAACTCCTAAAAAATCCTATCCATCTATCATGGAAAATCTAATGAAAAATAGTCCCCTAACAAGTGGACTTTTAAATCTACTTCTAAAAGTGTAAAATGAACTCTATGAGAGATTATATATCCTAAAAATAAATATATCCTAAAAGAAAATATTAAAAAAAACTATTAGCTAATATAATATTTCTCTATATTTTTATACTTTTCTTTCTATTACATATTCTTTTTCTTTTTTAAAAAAATCTAAACAAAAGAATATAAAAAAAAATAAAAAAGGAAAGAAAGATACAAGGGGGGTGCAAACTGCTCAGCCAGGGGTAAGGCAGCAAAACAATAGGCAGAACTATTAGGGCCCAGCCCAATAAGAAATTCAGACAAAACAAATAAAAGAGCAGGGGGGTTCATGGCCGAATCGGGGGGTGTGATCAGAAATTGTTCGTAGTGGGCCTAGCCCAATCAACCAAACCATAACAAAAACAGAAATGGAGGGTGAATGAAGAAAACGGGGGGGTGTACGGATGGAAAACAAACGGGCCCGGCCCAATCCAATATGCGGACTCCTTTCTTCCTCATTCCAGCTTCAGAAAAAACCCTAGGTTCCCCATACTACTGTTCACGGCGCCGTCCCAAACTCTCCTCTCCAACATGCTCCGTCACCTTCTATCTCTCTCTCGTTCATCAATCCCTTTCTCAGTTCGTCCTCTCACCATCCTCTTTCAGTCTCTCGATCTCATCTTCGTTTCTCCCTCACAATACCTCTATCAAACTCCACCTTCTTTTAATTGATCCTCAAAAAGAAAAAAGAAAAAAAGAAGACTATGTTGAAACCTGGATAAAGTGAACCCCTGGATGCATGTGAAAATTTGGACCAATGATGATTGTTATGGAGATTCGCGGCGAGATGAAGATCCTGAGAGATCTAAGGATCTTGTTCGTGGTTTGAAGACGCGATGAGGATTCCGGCCTTGACGTTGGAGTTCTTGAAGATTTGATGACGAACCTGATGAACACCACACGAGTTCTTCCAGATTCTGGAAACGATCGATGAAGCTCAACACGAATCTTGATGATTGCCTGAAGATTTCTGGAGGAAGAAAGATGAATTTGGATGATCTATGAAGTTCTAAGAAGATTATTGATGAATCTGGTGGATACTTGATGGAAGGAGTTTGGATCGGAGAAAAATTTACGGATCGGGAAGTTAGATGATGAAGATCTTGAATCCACATGTCGATTTTGTTGAATCTTGGATGAATCTGGCTGTAGCTTCCTGGAAAATGTTCGAAGAACAACTTGAAGGAGTGATGAAGGTTCTTCGTTTCTGGAGAATGATGAAGGTTCTTGCCATGAACTCAACAAAGAATATGCAAAGAACTCAACGATGATCCTGAACGAGTTGGTGAAGATTCGTATGAATCTTGATGAAGTTGCACGGATCAGAGAACGGATGAAGGTGGTTGATGGAGTATGATGAATTTCTGGAAAACGGATGAGAAGATCTTGATGAAGATCTTGAGTTTCTGATGAGTTTTCTGGTGACGATTTGTGAACTCCGGCGAGACTTTGGTCGTGCGCACCTCCGTATGATTCTGCCGTTGAGTTTTTTCCGGTGTTTGCATGGGTTCCGGTGAGGTCTCCGACGAGGGGGGAGTGGTGGGACACGCGTTGTAGTGCAGAGGGAGAGAGACTGCATGCGTTACACGTGGCGTGAGGTGAGCGTGAGGTGAGGACAGGTGTTAGGCGAGGTGGCAGTGAGAGAGAGGAAACGTGGAAAACTGTGGTGAGTGAAACGTGGAGTGGCTGTGGGACCTCCTGAGGCACACGCGTGGATGCCTTATAGCGTGACAAGTGTCACTGCACTGGACTGGTTTGGATGCTGGGCCTCCAAGAGCTGGGCCCACGAAAATGGATCTGAACAACAGCAAAATGACCATAATTATCACTTGATTAAACTAATTAATACTGATTAAAATCTGACTAATCCTAAAACTACAATTAATGAATTAAAACCTGATTAAAAATCACCATTAAGGCTAAACGAAAAGTCAAAGCAGTAATTAAATCCTAACTGAAAATTAAAGCTAATCTAACCTAATTAATTCTAATAAACCCTAATTAAAATCTAACTAAGACTCTAATTAATCTAAACAAATGAGATTAAAATCTAATCCAACTCTATTAAATCTAAAAAAGGAGAATTAACTATTAAATTCTAATAATCCTATTTACTATTAATTTCTATACTAATAAAAATAGAAGAAAAACTCCATTAATTTCTAATTCCTATACAAACAAAAATAGAAAAAAGCTATATTAATTTCTACTTAAAAATACCTATTAAAAGAATGTTCTATTAAAAATCATTTTAAAAATTCTATTTAATACCTAAAAATAATATGATTTATTCTAAAAATCTATTTAAAAATCATTAAAGAAATCCCTAAACTATTAAAAAAAATCAATTAATGTCTAAAAGTTATTTAAAAATCTATCTAATACCTAGAAAAATGAATTAAATCTATAAAAAATCTAGAAAATAAGGGAAAAATCTAAAGACTATCGAGGAAGCCGATTAAATCGATTAGCGCCTATATCGAAATAAATGGTAAAAAACCCGGACACCGAGATGTCCTCAAAAACAACAGCGAGAGCTGAAAACACCGGGACGAGCATCAGCTCACAAAGTACGTCCTCGTATTGGCCTGAAATGCTATCAGAGGACTGTGATCCCGATAAACCAATGTGACTGGAAAAAATGCAATGTACGTGGTATGCAAATGCGAGATGAAATGAGTCGAAACATGAGCCAAATTGTGATAAGTAGTTGGTCAAATTTTGGGATGCAACAGCTGCCCCTATTCAAACGGCTTGGACCTGAAGGATTGAGAAGCGAACGGCTTTCAAACATTCAAAGGTAGAAGACGGATGAATACCGAAGAACCCGGAAATTTGCCAACTACACAAGTACACGGTACTCTGATGGGAACAAATCTTTGGAAGCTGAAATCATAGTTGCACGACAACTAACTGGAGACATACTGAACTGAACCTTGTCGTCAGTTATCCCCATTAAATTCCTCTATCATTGTCATCAGACACCTGACCTCGCCGTTAGGCATTCATGAAAATAAAGCGTCTGACCTCGCCGTCGGACAACCAAAACACCCAACATCGCCGCTGGAAAACTAAATCACCTGACATCGGCGCCAGAAACAAACATCCAACATCGCTGCTGGAGGACTAAATCACCTGACATCGCTGCCAGCCACTATAACTCTGAGAAACACCCGACATCGCCGTCAAGTACTCAAAATAATCTGACTTCACCGTCAACTCTCAACATCGTCTGACCTCGCCGTCAGGGTGAAGAAACTCCATTGGGGAATTGGTCACACGGTAACCGGTAATACATAGTCGATCATGCCATCAGGCATTCAAATAACACTGTCGGGCATCAGCCGGACTTCAACCATCAGGTGGATCATGCCATCAGGCATTCCAAAGAAACTTGTCGGGCATCAGCCGGACCTCAACCATCAGGTTGATCATGCCATCAGGCATTCCAAAGGAACTGTCGGGCATCAGCCGGACCTCAACCATCAGGTTGGTCATGCCATCAGGCATTCAAAGACATCTGTCGGACATCAGCCAGACTTCGTCAGCAAGTCGGGAATAGAATTCTTGGTCAATCATGAGCCAACTGGGAACATCTAAACCTCTGCCATCAGGCACTCTGCATCAGCCGAGAGAACTGCTTCATTAACACGGTCGGACTTCAATCATGGAGTCTTCAAGGGAGATTTCAACTTCGCCGTTAGAAACCTGCTGGGATGACGCTTCGCCGCTGGGGATTCTGGAGAACTATCAAGTAACTCCGCTCCGGGGGTCCAGAAATCATTCTGGAGGAATCAACTCTGCTGAGGACTTCAGGAATCATCTTGGACAAATAACTCCGTCGGGGACCTTCAAGAATCATCTTGCACCGGTAACCATTCTGGAGCTTTCAGGAATCATCCTGAGCGAACACTCTGTTGGGGATTTCAGGAATCATCCTGGGCAACCTTTACTGGGGACTCTAAGTATCAACTTGAGCAACCAACTCTGGAGACTGCACTGGGTACTTAAGAATCATCTTAAGCAAATGACCCTGCTGAGGGAATTCAAGAATCATCTTGAACCGAAGACTTCGCTGGGGAGAATTCAAGAATCATCTTGATCAAACCATTATGAGGAGGAACATCTGCAAACCAAGAACGGTGGCGACCTGGCTCATGTCTCGTATGCACATGCTTTGACAATGACGTAATGCTCCACCCGGTGGAAATGCTATGCGTTTTCAGGGTAAATGCTATGCAATCATGCAACATGCTATGGCCCCATCAGCAAAATAAATGCTGAAGGGAGAAGCCTCATGTCAAGGAGAAGAATTCACCCCAATCTCAATTGGACTCCGCCTGGGGAAATGATCTTCAGCTGGCTGATGCAGGGGAACGAAGCTCTACGAGAACCTGAACCTGCTGATCTGGGTATTCCAACCACAACTGATGAGGAAACGATATCAATCGCAGAAATAAACTGCGCAGCCTTCGCGACTAAACTTTCCTGGAGAAAACGACTCTAATGGGGAAATACAGCATCAGTTGTTCAACACTCCACTGGGGAACACCAATCATGGTCTGAGTAGCTCCCAAGGATTCGGCTCTCTTGGGTATCTACAAACTCGGCTGAGGAAGGAGAAATCATTCTGCTTTGCTGGAGAGTACGACTCTGGTGGGGAATTTCAATTCCGCTGGGGAAGAAGGAATCATCCGACTTCGGGGGAGAGTACGACTCTGGTGGGGAATTTCAATTCCGCTGGAGACTTCAGTCTTGCACCATCAGTTGCTGCACACTTCCGTGAATGAATAGTTTCCTACGAGACCTGCACTTGTGACCCGGCGCTGGGGGATGAACACGCGCTTCGGCGCTTGACTCAGCTGAGTAGATGACGTTCCTTCAGGATACATCTGATTGGGGAGAGAATCTTCTCTGCTTGGGGATACATATCAATGCTCCTGGGCTCGCATTCAGACTCTGGGGGGAGAGGTTGCTGAACTTTATCGGGGATATCAATCCTGATCTGCTGAGGGTAATCTTGCATACGCCTTACGGAGACTGATCCTTCTGGGTAACACCTGCTGGACTATCAAGTCTGATGAGGAATACATGTGTATCAATACTGTCGGGGATATCAATCCTTAGCTACTCATTGCACAACTCTGTCGGAGACGCACTGATCCTATCAAGGAAACACCTCTGGCGTCTGCGGAAGATAACAATCGATCACTGAAATTGGATCTCACTTCACTGAGGAAAACAACCCTGAACGGTCTTTTTTGATCACCCTAAGTCCTTATAGGGTACGCCACAATCTGCTGAGAAATAACTCTTCTCTGGCTGACATCAAAATCTACCCGTCTGGAGATTACTCAATGAGGGAGTCAACGTCGACCTCTGCTTGAGGAATGAGTCGATGACCTGGACTCGGAGGGAAAAGGAGTCAAACTTGGACTCTGTAGGGATACAACATTGCATCAGTCCCACTGCTGGGAAATAAACCGAAATCTGGTGGTCAGGGAAAGCTTCAGTCTCAACCCACCTAGGAAGGTGGCACATCAGGCTAATCAGCGTTCAATGCTTGGGACGGCCATACTCTACCGGAAATATCAATCTCTCCCTGCTGAGGATAATCTTGATCCTATTCTGATATGGGATAAATGCCGTCTCCACTCGCTGCAATCTCAAACTGCTCAGGGGAAACAACCTTAAACGGTACGTCTCTGCTGAGAAAACAATCCTGATTCAACAACATCAACACAGGGAATACAGAATACCAATCATGGAGCTGGGATCAATCGAGCCTTGTGTCGGGGAATGTGACAACATGCGGGCCACTAGGAATCATCGGGCCAGGTATAATTAGGCTCTTTCAGGTTTAGGGATAGGAATAGGTTTATGGTGATAGGGATTTATTTCTGGTTACCAACGAGTGGATTTGAAAGGGAAATACTAGACGAGAACTAGCATTCGAGGTGGACTACCAGACGAGAACTGATAGCAAAATATGTTAGGTTGTCAGACGAGAACTGACTTCTAGGTTTCGGATATCAGACGGGAATTGATTTCTGGTTTGCCAGACGAGAACTGGGCTTTAAAACTGTGTTAGCCAGACGAGAACTGGTTGAACAATAGGTTAAAGAAGAGGTGACCAGACAGGGCTGGTTTCTGGTTTGGATTTCAGACGAGAACTGATCTCCGGTTTTCCAGACGAGAACTGGACTTTAAAACTGCTTGGTTACAAGGTTCAGCCAAGTAATAGGTTAGGCTGTAGGATAATAATCCAATGACAGCAAGGCTTCTTCAGAAGGTTTAGGTGCTTGGTAGGGTAATGACACGATTCCCCGACATTCAACTCTTGCTAGGGTGAACAAACTCATTTGAACAACTTGCCCCAGTGCAATTCAACTTGCCCCAATCCGACTCTTGGGAAAATTCATTCTGAACAGAAAACAGCTGGCAACGAGACAATCTTCAGATGGCCTGCCCCAACATTTGTACAACGGAAGGATTCATCCTCAATTAACCAACTCTCAGCATGGTTGGTTTCAGTATACTTCTGAAGTAGCTTGCCCCTGAACGAGCGGTGAGCGACTCAACATGCCCTGATTGAACACTGGAGGGTTCCGCCCTCAAATCACAAGAGTTCTGGATAGCTGCCCCTGATTGGGTCTCGAGAAGATTCACTTCTGATCAACTGCCTCTTGAATAATCTGTCCCATAATCAACCGATTCTTCGGGACACGCCCTCAGACAAACTGATTCCAACCTCTCTGGAAGTCAATGCCCCAGATTCCCAGGGTTTCGCAGTATACCATTATGATCCAGACTGCTAACGATTCAGTCCTGGTTGGCTATTCCCTATTGGAGTTCCTTCGTATCAACTACTGACCTGCAATTAAAATTGTCTATTGACGAATGGTAATTTTAATGCAGTGTTCATGCAGATTTTGAAAAATGTTGTCACTCATTTACGGGTCATGATAGTGAGTGACGAATGAACCAGAGTTCAAACGTAGTGCTAATGTGATCAGTGAAAATTACAACAAGGATATGATTAGCAAATCATGCAGGAGTCAGGTTACTCAACCTTATCGTAATGCGCTTTCAGAATAAACCCTGCCTCAATTAGGTCTTTTAAGGGTTGTATCGTGGTCGGGTTCACGGTTCGTGAAACAAAGGATATTTGGCTCAAATTATGATTTGTACCCACCCCTTCTACATGGTGATCTCCGATCCTAAAGTCCAGTTAACTGGGCTCGAGCGCTCGCCTCTTCAAGAGGTATGTTGAATGGTAAGAACCATATTTAAGGAATTCACAAGGTTCTTTCGGAATGACAGTTACTCCTTTCCCGTTTTCGGTGTCTGTATCTACACGACTTTGTCCTTGTTCGAGGATTTTTTTCTTTTTATATCCTTTCTTTTCCATTCTTTTGATTCCCTAATTTTTGCCTGGACTGACTCTTCAGAGTTCTTTTCAATTTTTCTTTTGATGTCCAGCGGGATGCCCTAATTTTTGCCTAAGTATCAGCTTTTTAGCTTTTTCTTTTCTTTTTACTTAGCGGGCTTTCTTATTCTTTTTTTCTTTTTCTTGGAACAAGTCGTGCGACACTGGCTGTCTGGATTCATCCGAGAGGCTTATAACTGTCTCACTCCTGATTGGTGAGGTTTAACCATTGTGGTTGACGAGGTATGACCTCTGGGGAGGAATACGATGTGATTGGTCCTCGAAAGACAACACTCCTCTATAAGACTTGAACGCTCGATCAAGCTAATTGACAACTACACTGCCCCGGGTTAAGATGTGAGGGTTTAAAAGTCTGAAAGAACTCCTACTTCTCGGCTCGAAGTGGTTAACAAGGGATTCTCTTCCTTATCTCTCCGGTGTTTAGGGGATTTGAAACAATGCCTTGTACGTCATCGGCAAGGTTTTATCTGAAAGCATACGATCATCGGTTATGAGTATTCAGTTTCGTCATCCTCCCTCCAACCTTTGCTAATCATAGTGATAAAGTGGAGTGGATAAAATGCAAGTTTCAGTGCAATATAGTAAATGAGTGACAACGACATGATTAATTCGGAAAAATGCATAGTCACTTTATTAATATTACCATTCGAAACAAACAATGTTTAACAACAAGTAGTAACTAACAGAAAAGAAACTACAAATGCAAATGATAAAAAGTCCGAGGACTGCCAATGCTGAGGACGTCTGCCTGTCTGGACCACTGGCTTCTTGAAATAAACCTCTTAATCTGCGAGCTCAGCCAGCTGAGAGGTTGTCATGCACAACCAAAACTCCCTCTGAAAAGGAAATGCACCCTTTGTCGATCAACTGTTGCACTTTTGCCTGAAAAGCTTTACAATCTTCAGTTGAATGCCCCGGAGATCCACCATGGTAACCACACTGAGCATGGGGATTGTACCCTGGAGGGTAAGGCTCTGGCACAAGCTTAAGAGCTTTAGGTTCCACCAAAGAATTCTGAATCAACCGCGGAAGAATCTGGCTATACGGCACAGGCACTGGATGGAAAGGAGCATTCCTTCGTTCCAAGTTGTTACGAGGTCGGTTCTGATTCTGACGCTGATTTTGATAACCTCGGCCACGGGCTCGCTGATTTGCAAGATGAGCGACATGAGGTTCCTGATAGGGTGCCCCAGGCACAATTGCCTGTCCAGAATAACGAGACACAGAAGATACTGACCACGGAGAACCAACAGATTTCACCGATTCGTCTCGAGGATACCCAACATCATTCATGATTGCATTGATCACAACTCCTTCTTCAGTTTGAAAGCTACAGAGAGATTCAATTTCACTAGCCTGATCGCCCGAAACATTCTGGATTCTTCCAGTCTTTACACCATACTCGATGCGTTCTCCTGCCCTTACCAATTCAGAGAAATTTGGTGCAACTCCAAGCATTCTTTCGAAGTATGGGCTCTGCAAGGAGTTTACGAACATGCCTTTCAGCTCTTGGTCGAGAAGCAGTGGTTGCACTCTAGCAGCAAATTCTCTCCATCTCTGAACATACTTTCTGAAAGGTTCATTGTTCCCTTGAGACAATTCTTGCAGCTGCATGCGAATAGGAGCTTCATCAAGATTGTAGTCGTACTGCTTCAGGAAAGCATTGGCTAAATCCACCCATGATCGGATCTGATCACTCTCTAACTACATATACCAACTCAAAGGTGCCCAGTCAGACTATCTTGAAAGCAATGAATCATCAACTTGTCGTCGTGCACAAACGAAGTCATTCTTCGGCAGAACATCACCAAATGTTGCTTCGAGCAACTATCTCTTTTGTACCTTTCAAACCTCGGCATTCTGAACTTCGGAGGTACCACCAGGCCAGGAACCAGACACATATCTGCAGCACTAGGGTTAACAGCGTCTTTACCTTTCAAGACTTTGAATCTTTCATCCAATGCACGAAACCTTCTAGCATACACGGGAGCTAATGGGTCTTCATTCTTTGCTATCGGGACCTCTCTTCGGGACTTTGGCACAGGGAAGGCAAAACCCTGGTAGTATGAGATATCAACAGAAGGAGAACGTCCACCCCGGACAACAAACTGCTCGCGTAGATCTCGGTTTTCAACAGAAGGCTGTACAAGCTAAGCTGTAGTAAGGTTGTTCACTTGCGGAAAGTCTTCGTCATGCGTAGATCCATACAAAGGATTGGACGTCACGGTGAAACCCGACAAGGTATCAGCGATCGGGAAGCTGCTCTCTGATATAGCTACCAACAACTGTCGACTGAATTCACTGCTTGACTCTGATCAAATCTGCTTTAACCCCTTGGTCGTCTTCAACACTCACCTTCAGAATCAAAACAACGGCTGCATAAGAGCTCTGACTAGCTGGCGAATGGCATGCAATATGATGCAGGAATGTTCATGCAAATGCAATGCAGCAAACACGGGATCACAGCCCCCACAAAGTTCTGATTACTGCTGCGCTGCTGATGGGATAAGTCTGCTCTGACGAGAGAAAACCAAGATATCGGGTAGGCTGGAAGTCAAGTTTCCTGCAAAAACCCTCCCACTCACGGGTATGGACCTAAACTGACACGAGTTCGGCATCCTATGCGTTCATCAACGTCACAGACTTTCAAGAGGGGTGATACGATACCCAGAAGGTGTGGCATCACCAGCTCATGAAGCGGCCTCACTTAGCTGAATCACAAATGATCGGTCCCCAGAGTCGACAATCCACCAAACCAGCAACCATCTCAACCCAAAGGGTTGAAAGAGAAGCCAACCGGATGAACCTCGTCTGAGCGTGGATTTCATGAGACACTAGTGCCTACAAAGCAAGCACGCGCCCACTAATTTCCACTCTAATTCTATGGTGCACTCAAGCCTGGGTCTGGCTTCTCATTCATCAGAATGCCCCTCCCACAACAGCACAGATAATCATATCATACTGAAATAAAATGCGGGAAATAAAGTGCGAGAAGTAAACTGTGATAAATAAACGCAACCCAACAAGCAAACATACAAGCGTTAGGATTGACTCTCGCAGGGAACCGTTGAAGTCCCCAGCAGAGTCGCCAGCTGTCGCTTGCGCGAAAATAAGGTGCCGGCACAATAGAAGAGTTGCCACCTTTCGTTATTTATCCCTCAGAGCGGGAAAGGAAACGATCGGAAAAACCTGACGAAAAAGGGTAAGACAAGGTCGTCGCAACCATTGTCTGGGTTCGGGAGTCGGTTACTGTTGCACCCTAAAATTTGACCAACCGGTTCTCCTATCTGACTCATGGTTTAAATTCATATTCGCATATCAGATGCAGGACATTTATGCACAGACAGAGGATGGCAGGGTTACAGTTTGGGTTTCATTTACCAGATATTTCAGATCCAGTCTAGATAATCAGGGTTTTATTTTCGGGAAATTGTGCGCTCCTCGGTGTTTGCAGCTCACATGGTGGTTTTTGGGATATTCTGATACCAGGGGTTTACTGTGTACTTCGATCTGGTCTCGCGCTATCTTTTATGATTGGTCATTTGCCTCTATCTGCATTTTTTTTAAGATTTAATAGCCTTTTGTGGATTTTAAATAGGCTTTTTAGATTTTTTTAGGATTTAAATAGATTTTTTAACTTTTTTTAATAGTTTAAATCTTTTTTTTAGAGCTTTATAGAATTTTTAATAGATTTAATAGTTTTTTAATCATTTTTTAGAATATAATGGATTTTAAGTAGCTTTTAAATATTTTTAGAATAATATAGAAAGAATATAGTTTTTTCTTTTATTAATAATAGAATTTCAATAGATATTATAAATAATGTAGATTTTATTAGAAGTAGTAGAGTTTTAATGAATTTTTTTTAGATAATAAGAGTCATTAGGGTTTTATTTTTAGACATAGACTCTAATCTAGATAATAAGAAAATAATGGTCTTTTTTTTTCATTAGTTTAGAGGTTAGTGGAATTATTAGAGATTTATTAGTTAGAGTTTAATATTGGTTAAGTTTTAATTGCATTTTTTAGAATTAATTAGGATAGATTAGTTTAATTGTCATTTAGATTTAATTAGTCAGGTTTTAATTAGCTAATTAGGTTTAAATCTTTGTTTAGTTAATTAGGTTTAAGGTTTAATTAGTTGTTAATCATTTTTCATTAATCAGTTCTAATTCAGTCAGATTTTGGGGTCCAATTGGTTTTTTCGTGGGCCCAGCAGATTTTTTTGGAGGCCCAGAATGCATTCAGTCCGTTTTTGGTCATTTGCAGTCCAGGAAGTGACACTTGTCAGCATAAAAGCTGATCCACGCGTGCAAAGCAAACGGACCCACCTCACAACTCTGGCCCCCTCTCTCACTGACACCTCCACGCCACGTGTAGCGCATGCTACGACTCTCTCCACTAACCTCGCCACGCGTCCACCTCCCAGCACCCCTCATCTCTCACCGGAAACTCCCCTGACCGGCATGCAAATCTGGTGAACTCCCACCGCCGGCCACCCTAACGCCCTCCGGCCACCGTAACAACCCACCGGAACTAATTTTTTTACCCAAAATCCTCCCCTCTTCTTCTTCCTCCCCCTTCCTCCTCCGTCCACCTTCATCACCAACTCGCCGGAGAATTCATCCGTGACCGGAAAATTCAAAGAATCTCCAGAAGTTCCTCGCCATTCAAGATTCAAGAACGATCTCCCTAATCTTCAAGTGAACTCCCCAGAAAGCCTCCATCCGTGTTCATTGTGTTCTTCACGTTTTGCAGATCCCTTCATCCAAGAACTCCCCAGAATCTTCATAAAGCTCAACAAAGTTCTTCACCAAGCTTCAGATTCGCCAGAAAATTTCCAGAAACACGAAGAAACGACTTCATCGCAAACCAACAGGTCCTTCAAGATCGTCACAACTTCGTTCGTCGCCATCAACGCCTTCAAAGATCTTCACGCGTTCCTTCATCAACGACATCCAGGTTCCTGTTTCCTTCTTCTCTAAACTCTGTTCTTTGCATGCGTTAGGGTTCAACCTTGAGATGATTCAGGTTCAACTTTGAGGCTGTGAGATGATTCGTTAGGGTTAGTCTTTTGAGATGTACTTGAAGTCTCAATTGGTGATAACAATGGTTTCTCAGAGTGATCGTTGATACTTATTTTGAGATTGGTTTGTTTGGTTGAGATTAGGGTATTGGTCGTTTCAGAGAGGGTGTGAGGAAGATGAGAGAAACGGCTAGGGTTTAGTTTGGGTGAACAGTGACCAGAAGTTTAGGGAAGAAGGTATGGTTTTGTTTGTTTGGCTAGTTGGATTAGGGTTGGGTCCAAGTGTCGCTTGCGCGAAAATGAGGTGCCGGCATGACAGAAGAGTCGCCACCTTTCGTTATTAATCCCTCAGAGCGGGAAAGGAAACGATCGGAAAAACCTGACGAATAAGGGTAAGACTAGGTCGTCGCAACCATTGTCTGGGTTCGGGAATCGGTTACGCAAGGGGAAGGTATTAGCACCCCTCACGTCCGTCGTACTCGACGGGATCCACGCTTGTTTGTTTACTTGGACGGGTTGGTTATAATCTATCTACCTATCAAGGCTGGTTGAAAAAGAAAAGAAAAATGACTCGGCAAAGCGTCGCACTTTATGCCTACGTATTCTCATCAGAGAATGAGAAATCAGAGTCAACGTAGTTCGGCCTACGAAGGGTTATGGGGGAAAGGTTGCTCGCTAGGACATCGCATCCTATGCCTACGTACTTCCACACTGTATGGAAGATCAGAGCAAACGTAGTTCGGGAAACTACGGGTTATCTCCTGAAAGAAATGTTTTTTATTGTGTTTGCGATTTCAACCGCACTAGAGACTATGACCTGAGAGTGAATGCGTCGCATGTCACCCAAAGGGTACCATACTAAACATCCAATCTCGGGTAGCTTAAGGATCGTAGCGTACAAAAGAAATCATTCATGATTACTGTATCTTAAACTGTTTTGAGATGAGAAGAGAACAGGCCCAACTAGGAGGGAGACTATCAAGTCCTACTGTTATCATGCCATGGATTCATCCTATGGTTGAGGTTTGAACAGGGAACTCCTAGAAGTTGTCATGCATAGGTTTCAACCTAAAAGTCTATCATCAAATCCTTATCAAAGGAAATGAGAGTCCTAAGGGATCATGTCAATGATACACCGAAACAGACAAAAGCTTCAGCTTTAACAGTAAAATGCATGCAATGCAAGTGAGGGAGGAAATGTGTGTGGGGCTTCAGCCTCCACAAGCTCGTCTCAACCTCAAGCCAGTCATGAAATAACAGTAATCATACTGAAAATAAACAACCTGCTATCAAGCAATAAACAGATAAAAGAAATGAAGTGCCATCAGGCAACCAAACCACATGCTTGAGAAATGGACCATCTACATCTAAGCTCTAATCCTAACCCTAGAACAGAATCCTGATCAGATCTAAGCAATGCCCTAAAGCAAAACCCTAACCAACAGAAAACAATCCCAGTCCTCAAGCTTCAAACAAGCTTACCAAAGAAAGGGAGCTAAGTAGACAGACTCATAGTGTCTTCCTCAGGAAAGCACTAGAAGGCTTATACTCAGGAATCATATCCTATGTGGCTTGTAACACCCTTCTAAACCCCACGGAAAATATATGCATAATCAGAGTAAAATTAACATGCATCCAAATAAAAAGGGCGTCACACAAAACTTGCACCACATCAAAACAATCTGTCATGCTCATTAATATTTCAATAAATAATCATGCTTTACAAAATTTCAGTTTGCATGCAGCAGCGGATTCATTAATGAAAATCCTTTAAAAGAAACATTTACTTTCATCATATAAAATCAACATCTCTGGGCACTAAGGCCAACATCTCATTATCCCAATTACTCCAAATATGAAAACATAACTTAGGTTACATAATGTAATCCTAAAACATAAGCAATCGATCCCCGTGTTACACTACCAGAGCATGACTCGACCCACAATTAATTACTAAACCGCTACACACGTAGCGACCTCGAACTACAAGCAGAACTTCATAAAGGCCTCCAGCAACCTAATCTGCAATGCCTCATAGAGCATTATAAAACAGCAGAAGGGTGAGAAATATTACCATAATAATCAAAGCATAAAATCATGTATATATAGGTATCCTATAACACATATTCACATTTCTCACCACACTTCATTCTCATAATCATAATCATATCACGTTCACATATATCAACATTATGAACATTCACAAGCACATCCCTTCATGCTTAATTTCACAATCATTCACAAGCACATTTATACAACAACAATATTATGCAATGTGACTCAACATATCCAATGCAACTCAATGCCATGCGGTACCGACTCACGTTATCTTTTTTCGGTTTTCACTCTAAACCGGGTCCACCCTTCTAGACCGATAACTCGTTATCATTTTTCGGTTTTTACTTTAAACCGGGTCCACCCTTCTAGACCGATAACAACCAAGCCCGTCCCCTAGGCTTCAAACCCACCCTTCTAGGTTTGGGACAAGCCACTAGTTTCCACGAAACTAACAGACATTGCCTCTTGACTGAATGATGCATGTACAATCAACCAATCACAATAAATGCACTTAAGACCGTTCCCGCGTCTTAATCCCATGCATTCGAATAATTCACCCCTTCGAGAATTTCATTATGATTGCACATACAACATATATCAAACATTTATCAATGTATTCATTTCTCCCATCATCATCATCATCATATTCAACAACAATGCACACATATCACATATGTTCCCATGCATTTACACAACAATCGCATACAAATATGCACTCACAATTCATTAGACAATACACATACATTCATCATTATATTCCCATGTATTTGAATAATTCACCCCTTCGTGAATTATATCATGATTGCACACACAACATGTCATAATCATCATCAACGTATTCATAATTCAATGTTATCACACAATGCACACATATCCACGATATGTTCCCATGCATTCCTCACAATTATTAACGATGCACACATATCCACGATATGTTCCCATGCATTATCCACAAATATTCACAATTCAATACAACATCATATTTAGCAAGCACTGCACGCATATCCATCATTATGCTCTCATGCATTCTTCATGTATTTTTAACATACAATCGCATATAAACAATATGCATCCACAACACATTTTTCATAGTATGTTTATTCTTTATCTCATGCCATCTCATACAAGGTGTACACATCACAATACCAATCATACAATTATAAGTTATGCACACATATTTCCACAATATTCTCCTGCATACTTATTACATAATTGTACACAACAATCAAACATTCACAAACTCATCAATTAATACACACATAATCATCATTATGTTCTCATGTACTTTAACCAATTACAATTTATCATTCATATCACAACTCTAGGATTCACGCCCGAAGGCTACCCACAGCACACGTTATCATAATAGTTCACATACTCATTCATAACATAAAAGTATTAACATATGCGAATCAACCAACCAATCACCATTGGATAACACAGCAAAGAAAATATACTGCCACATTCGCCTTCATTCGCCTGGCGAACCCTCGCAGCGAACACTCGCTAGGCTTCGCCTGGCGAGACTTCCCAGCGAGCCCAAGTCAGTAGCTACTGACTTCATTCGCCACCATTCGCCAGCACCTTCGCTGGGCGAACCTTCGCTATCCAACTTCGCCTGGCAAACCCACCAGCGAAGTCTACTGGGACTTAATTATAATTATTCGCCAACATTCGCTAATCTTCGCCTGGCGAAGCTTCGCCTTCGCTCGCCTGGCGAGAGCCAGCGAACCTGCGCAGAACAGAACCCCATTCTGTTCCTCCTTCACCAATCCATCATCAACCCTCTCTTACACATCCAAATCAGTATAATCAGCATCAATACATGTTACCCGACTATTCTACGACATTATTACTCAGTTCCAACCGATTAAATCATCAATCTACCGATTAATCCAACATTTGCCCTAATTGGAAAGTGATGAAAAACATCCACAAACCCAAACCCAACATACATAATAGCATACAATGATTAAATAGCAATGTTTCTCACCCTTACCTCGATTAATCGGAGCTTTGATGTTGGTTCTTGATGATCCTCCAAGTTTTCCCTTTTTCCTCTTCATTTCTCCTCTTCTTCTTTCTTTCTCTTTTCTTTCTTTCTTTCTATCTTTCTCTTTCTCTCCAATCCCCTTTTTATATCCTTTTATTTCTTTTCTTTTCTTTTCTCTCTATCATTTTCTTTCCATTCTATTTCCTCCATAATACCTTTCTCTTTATTTCTTTCCAATATATTTACTTTCTCAAAACATCTATCAATCCATTAAACAAACATCTAATTATTCAAATAATTAGAATAATCCAAATAAATCAATTAATTAACACAATTAATTATTTAATGAAATTTGGGCTGTTACAACTCTCCCCCACTTTAGGAATTTTCGTCCTCGAAAATGTTATCTGATCCAAACAACTCTGGATACGACTCTCGCATTCCAATTCTTCCAAATCCAATTCTCCCATAACTACTTCCACCAAAGGAACCTCTATACTTCGAAGTTGTTTCTTATCAACAACTAGAACTAGCCACGCCTCCGAAGTCAAATTCCCTCTCACTTGTAAACCATCCACCTGAATCAATGTACCTTTTCAACTTAGACATATGAACACCTCATGCAATCCTCTAAAGCGACAGCGGTAAAATAGTCTAACATGCTATCCGCCTCACGCTTCCACTGCGCTACTCTGATACAGATCAACAAAACACAGGGTGCTCACGAGACTTCAAGCTCGACCAACACCAATTACTACCATAACTCTCAAAACACAGCCTTACTTGGATTCTTTGATCGTTTCCATCGTCCCTTGCACGGTCTTTGATCCGAGTACAACACTCCCGTTGGACATGCAACAACACAAAGGAGTCATACCTTCTTACCCAACGAACTTCATACGATGTTGTTTCCGATACGAAATGGCAACAGTTATTGTAGGCAACTCCATCAACGACAATTAACTACCCTTAGATCCATTTTGGTCCAGCACACAAGCTCTCAACGAGTCCTCTTCATACTGGATAGTTTTCTTCGTTTGTCCATGCCATTCACGGACGCTAGTCAGAGTTCATCTTCAACATGGCACCCAACCGCTTTCGCAATCTTTCCCATAATCTTAACGAAAAACTTGAGTTCCCATCTAACAGAAAGATTTATCTTCACTGGTAGGCAACGAGTTACTCTTGTTAATCCATTCTTAACTGTCCAAATCGGATCATACTTCCTCAAATTCATCAGAAAACCCGGCACAAGCCCTTGGGAATACTATCCCATCCCACTCGAAATACTCAACAGTTGTATCAGATCCAACCATCTCTAATGTCCATACTTCAATTCCCAGCAAGTCTAATCAACATATACAAACTCAATCAATTCCTTCTCCATCTATGGCTATCCAAAACTATTTCTCAAATTCGGTCGCATCTTCCTAGTACCTGCACAGATACTCCATCTTTCTCGATGTACTTCTCCCTGAGTACTCTTATCCAACTCACACTATTCAGAATACACACTTCATCACGACATCTCACAATACCATTTCCCTTAATCCGAAAATAATCCCTCTGACTTTATCCATTAAATTCAATTAATCTATCAACTCAACTCAGAATTCCGATTTCCTCGAACCTCATCAGAATACCAAAGGTCAATCTCAACATCCAAGGCTCAACTCCATAAGAAGTCTCTTCACAGGCCGAACTCATATTTGAATTTGCTTAATCAGTTCTAACTTCCTTACCATCTTCATTAGTGTATACCAAATTTCCCGATTCGATATCTTAGCTACCACTTGGTCTCATCCGAATGGTAATTTAACCAAAACCATACTCCTTCAGGATTTCCAATTACTTCGCTGTCTCATATTTGACTCTCTCTCAAATAAAACAAATACCTTAAGGTCAGTAACCATCTCAAATCTCAACTAAACAATTGAGGCTTCCAAACTCTGGTACAAACACACAACAGCAACCCACTCCAAATTACTTGTCAGATAATCCCTCTCTGTACTTTATATTGCCTTCAAGCATAACCAAAACTCATTAATGTTGTACTTAACACATCTCTTAATCATATCAACAAAGTATCTCAAAACACAACGACAATCCTGTCGGACTTGGCAAAACCAATACGCGAACTGTTGACAGCTTTCTCAAAACTCTTTGAACTTTCTTCACAGTAGTACATCACTGCCTCTTCCCCAATACTAATAACTCAAGTTCCCGACGCTCAACATGAACCCCTATACTCTCCGAACATATCCAAACACCATCGGTTACATAACCATTGACTCTCTCAATCAAGTGTGGAAAATCATTATACCAAACAGACACTCAGCTGCGAACTCATGGTGATAACACAAACCGCACTCTCCGCGCTTACCATAACATCCAAACATTTTTCGCCAATAAATACATAATTCCATGTCACTACTTTCCCATCACATAGAGCACTGTAATATCTTCCAACGCTTCTAATCTTGCGTCATTCCGAATTACGGTTTTCCGTTACGACAAAATCACGGAAACAACCCTTCCACACTTAAAGGTCATCCAATACCTCTCCAACTCTTGAAATGCTTAAGGGTCCGATTATACCAACCATGTATTCCACATCTCATTTCCTTTAGTAATCACTAGAAGTCATTATCCACCCTTATACTTGACTCCACAATCTGTTGCCGTAGCACACACACCAGACATAATTCTCAACACTACTCAATCAATCTTAATTCCTTGGCCACTCAAACAAACGTATAATATGGAGCTTCCAATATCTGATTATTCTCCGCAACTAAGTCGATCACAACTCAACTTCACGTCTTGGCTGTTTAACCCTTATCTTGTCAGGATAATTCTCAGACTACCACAATCAAACGGTAAACCGACAACTCCTCCACTTCCATCAATACTCAATATTTCCATCGAAATCAAACATCTCATCACTGTCCTACACCGACTCATCAAAACAACTCTCAAGTGCTCGGCTTTACTCAAGACGATTCACTGCACCACGCCATCTAAGCTTGCAAGACACATCTATCCCATCCAACACAATCCCAACTACTATCAACAAGAGATTAAGGGTGATCAGTTCCTCAATTTGTCAATAGGCAGCTGAAATCATGATGGAGTATAGACTATCTTTACCAAACCACAAGAGTGTTAACCACCCACTGAGCTACAACTTCTACACCTGCAGCATCTTGGAGAAGCACAACTTCTCCCCCACTTAGATCATTCCCACTTCTCTAGACAAGGTTAAGCAACAACATGTATCGACAGTGTTTTCACACACATGTCGCATACAAGGGAACAAATAACATTAGACAACTTGGCCGGACGGACCGACCTGCTCTGATACCACTAATGTAACACCCTTCTAAACCCCACGGAAAATATATGCATAATCAGAGTAAAATTAACATGCATCCAAATAAAAAGGGCGTCACACAAAACTTGCACCACATCAAAACAATCTGTCATGCTCATTAATATTTCAATAAATAATCATGCTTTACAAAATTTCAGTTTGCATGCAGCAGCGGATTCATTAATGAAAATCCTTTAAAAGAAACATTTACTTTCATCATATAAAATCAACATCTCTGGGCACTAAGGCCAACATCTCATTATCCCAATTACTCCAAATATGAAAACATAACTTAGGTTACATAATGTAATCCTAAAACATAAGCAATCGATCCCCGTGTTACACTACCAGAGCATGACTCGACCCACAATTAATTACTAAACCGCTACACACGTAGCGACCTCGAACTACAAGCAGAACTTCATAAAGGCCTCCAGCAACCTAATCTGCAATGCCTCATAGAGCATTATAAAACAGCAGAAGGGTGAGAAATATTACCATAATAATCAAAGCATAAAATCATGTATATATAGGTATCCTATAACACATATTCACATTTCTCACCACACTTCATTCTCATAATCATAGTCATATCACGTTCACATATATCAACATTATGAACATTCACAAGCACATCCCTTCATGCTTAATTTCACAATCATTCACAAGCACATTTATACAACAACAATATTATGCAATGTGACTCAACATATCCAATGCAACTCAATGCCATGCGGTACCGACTCACGTTATCTTTTTTCGGTTTTCACTCTAAACCGGGTCCACCCTTCTAGACCGATAACTCGTTATCATTTTTCGGTTTTTACTTTAAACCGGGTCCACCCTTCTAGACCGATAACAACCAAGCCCGTCCCCTAGGCTTCAAACCCACCCTTCTAGGTTTGGGACAAGCCACTAGTTTCCACGAAACTAACAGACATTGCCTCTTGACTGAATGATGCATGTACAATCAACCAATCACAATAAATGCACTTAAGACCGTTCCCGCGTCTTAATCCCATGCATTCGAATAATTCACCCCTTCGAGAATTTCATTATGATTGCACATACAACATATATCAAACATTTATCAATGTATTCATTTCTCCCATCATCATCATCATATTCAACAACAATGCACACATATCACATATGTTCCCATGCATTTACACAACAATCGCATACAAATATGCACTCACAATTCATTAGACAATACACATACATTCATCATTATATTCCCATGTATTTGAATAATTCACCCCTTCGTGAATTATATCATGATTGCACACACAACATGTCATAATCATCATCAACGTATTCATAATTCAATGTTATCACACAATGCACACATATCCACGATATGTTCCCATGCATTCCTCACAATTATTAACGATGCACACATATCCACGATATGTTCCCATGCATTATCCACAAATATTCACAATTCAATACAACATCATATTTAGCAAGCACTGCACGCATATCCATCATTATGCTCTCATGCATTCTTCATGTATTTTTAACATACAATCGCATATAAACAATATGCATCCACAACACATTTTTCATAGTATGTTTATTCTTTATCTCATGCCATCTCATACAAGGTGTACACATCACAATACCAATCATACAATTATAAGTTATGCACACATATTTCCACAATATTCTCCTGCATACTTATTACATAATTGTACACAACAATCAAACATTCACAAACTCATCAATTAATACACACATAATCATCATTATGTTCTCATGTACTTTAACCAATTACAATTTATCATTCATATCACAACTCTAGGATTCACGCCCGAAGGCTACCCACAGCACACGTTATCATAATAGTTCACATACTCATTCATAACATAAAAGTATTAACATATGCGAATCAACCAACCAATCACCATTGGATAACACAGCAAAGAAAATATACTGCCACATTCGCCTTCATTCGCCTGGCGAACCCTCGCAGCGAACACTCGCTAGGCTTCGCCTGGCGAGACTTCCCAGCGAGCCCAAGTCAGTAGCTACTGACTTCATTCGCCACCATTCGCCAGCACCTTCGCTGGGCGAACCTTCGCTATCCAACTTCGCCTGGCAAACCCACCAGCGAAGTCTACTGGGACTTAATTATAATTATTCGCCAACATTCGCTAATCTTCGCCTGGCGAAGCTTCGCCTTCGCTCGCCTGGCGAGAGCCAGCGAACCTGCGCAGAACAGAACCCCATTCTGTTCCTCCTTCACCAATCCATCATCAACCCTCTCTTACACATCCAAATCAGTATAATCAGCATCAATACATGTTACCCGACTATTCTACGACATTATTACTCAGTTCCAACCGATTAAATCATCAATCTACCGATTAATCCAACATTTGCCCTAATTGGAAAGTGATGAAAAACATCCACAAACCCAAACCCAACATACATAATAGCATACAATGATTAAATAGCAATGTTTCTCACCCTTACCTCGATTAATCGGAGCTTTGATGTTGGTTCTTGATGATCCTCCAAGTTTCCCCTTTTTCCTCTTCATTTCTCCTCTTCTTCTTTCTTTCTCTTTTCTTTCTTTCTTTCTATCTTTCTCTTTCTCTCCAATCCCCTTTTTATATCCTTTTATTTCTTTTCTTTTCTTTTCTCTCTATCATTTTCTTTCCATTCTATTTCCTCCATAATACCTTTCTCTTTATTTCTTTCCAATATATTTACTTTCTCAAAACATCTATCAATCCATTAAACAAACATCTAATTATTCAAATAATTAGAATAATCCAAATAAATCAATTAATTAACACAATTAATTATTTAATGAAATTTGGGCTGTTACATGGCTCAACCACTGTGATCAGTTTACATTCCTCCTCAGGAGAAACTAAACTCACATGAAGGCTCCAACATCACTGGATATTTGAGAAATCCTACCTGAACTAGTGGAACTAAGTGAATAGACTCATAGGACCTTCCTCAGGAAAGTACTAGGAGGCTTCCACTTAGGAGTTGTATCCCATGTGGCTCAACAACTGTGATCAGTTTACATTCCTCCTCAGGAGAAATTAAACTCACAAGTTGGCTCCAACATCATTGGATACTTAAGAAATCCTAGATGAACTAATGGAACTAAGTGAATAGACCCATAGGACCTTCCTCAGGAAAGTACTAGGAGGCTTCCACTTAGGAATTGTATCCCATGTGGCTCAACAACAGTGATCAGTTTACATTCCTCCTCAGGAGAAATTAAACTCACATGTTGGCTCCAACATCCTTGGATACTTAAGAAAGAGGTGAGAAGAAAAAATGAAAGTCATTCATAGTGCCTTCCTCAGGAAAGTACCATGAATCCCCCTCAAACTTCAGGATCTCAAACCTCACAGACAGGGAATAATCCCCAAGCTCTGGGTCTCTGAGTCTTGATCTACAATCTTCTCCTTCATCATGCTCTTCAACAAGATCTTTAAAACAAACTAAGCCCCACAACAAATTCCCAGAAATAAACCCCAGAGACAGACAAATAACCACAGAACAGACAAAACCATCAGTCAACTTCAGAAAATACCTAAAAATACTAAAACAAGGGGGAAAATTCTAAAAATTATTCACAAGGGTCTATAACATCTACCCATACCATCCCTATATACCCATACCCAAAAATCAAATCAAAACTCTCCACAGAAAATGAATTACTTCACCTATGCATAACCTAAACCCTAATTATGATACCCTAATGCTAGCCTAATTAGACTAATAAAATTTTAATCTAAAAATCAAGAATTAAATCCTATGGGGAACTATGGTTCAATATCTAATCACACCAAAAATAATGAATTAAAAATCATAAGGGAAAGTCCTAAAAGAAATTCTACAAAATGAGGTATCAAACTAAACATTATAAAAAGCTATTTAAATGGAAAATATTCTAAAAATACTAAACTTAAAATAAAATGGAATTTTTATTTTTTTATAATTTTCTAGACAAAATTATGAACCTATGGAAAAAACAAGAATTAAAAAAATATTAATTTTTGGATTTTTTATGAATTTTTTAATATGCAAGAAATATAAAGGAAATTAGAAATAAAAGAAATTGAAATAAAGGGGTGGGGGGTGTTAATAGAACTGCGCCCTAGTTGCTTTTAATATTGGGCTGAGAACCTGGGGGTGTGGAAAGTAAGTGGCTAGGCCCAGGCGTTATTCAGAAAATCAACAGAAAAATTAAAAGAAAACAAACACGAGGACGGTGCAAATAGCATAGGTTTTTAGGCATTTCGTTGGGCTTCACCAAAAGAGGGGTGGGGATAACAGGTTGGATCCAGGCCCAGGGTTTCAGTTTTAATGAAACGCTGCGTTGCAGCGTGGGGTTTCCCTCCGTTTTAAGTTTAAATTGGGACCGTTGGATGAGCTGATCAAGTCAATTCTTTGGACAGATCTAGTGGCTGTGGGTCATCGTCCCCAACAAGCCTCCTAGGGTTTCATACATGGCCAGATTCATGCGCGATTTTCTTCCCAGTTGTACTCCCTCGTGTGGCCATGAAAACAGAAACTTCCAAGACCAATACTGCGCCATTTCTTCCCAGGAATCTAACTATACCAATAGCTTCTCCTGAAGCTTCCTAGAATTCGCAAACAGAATGCAAGAAAAGCTTGGTTCCACCATTTTCTTCTGAGATCAACCTTGCTAAAACCTAATTCTAATAGTACTATCGTGCTCATGACATTACCCTAGTCATTCTGTGCTATAATACGTGGATTAACACTCATTAAACAGCCCGTTCTTGAACTTGCAAGAAACCAAGACCTGCCATGAAACCTTATGAAAAGCTCTCTAATCTTCAGAAAATGGTCAACTAACCTAGCATGATAATTCTATACCTATGAACCTCACAGAATGCACATAAATAAGGAGATATAAGAGGAGAAAAAAACCTGTCAAGAGGTTATGGCAGATGCAGTTAGGGCTTGATTCAAGGCTTGGTCTTGCTCTCAACTACTCTTCCAATGGTATACTTTCTTCTGTTTGCAATGGTTTTGGTGGAAGAGGCTTGTAGAGGTCAAATCGTGCCTTGCTTGCTTTTGAAGAAACCTTGAACACCTCACTCTTTCTCTCCCTTTCTCCACTGAATTCTCCAACCTTGACCAACCTTGAATCTCACCTTGATCCACTTAATATATAACCATCCATGGAAGATTCTAGAACCTCCTAGAAAGAGCTAGAATACCATGGAAAGTCTCATGTAATGACATATTGGATATCTCATCTCATGCCTTAATGCCTTTTAATTTTGTGTCAAAAACTCCTCACAAGAGATATTGGGATTGAATGAGTGAAAAAACAAGCTTAGCCTTGCCTTTGGTGAAGTTTCTCATGGGTTCCTTAAGATGCAAGAATGAACTTTTCAAAGTAACATCCATTTTAAGACCTCAAATCAAAATTCTATTTGAACCATTGTTTTTAAAATGATGTTTGGAGTCAAAATGACATATTGGATGACCCATTTTGGCTTTGTAGATCTCCTAAACCAAAATTCCATTTCAACTTTTTAACTTATAAGCCCTTTTTTAGGTCATTTTTGCCCAATCATGAAAATCCTTGCTACAAGCTCTTTCACTAACTCATGACCTCTTTTCTAGGCTTAAAATCCCATTTTGAACAACTTTTATGTTTTGAGTTTTTTCATTTGAGGCATGGAAATAGGAGATATGGCCTTTGCTTAAAATGACCTATAACTGCCAAATGACCAAAATACCCCTGTCTTGTTCAAACCATAAGTTGAGTTCTACAAATCCTATCAAGGACTTCTAGTACTCTCTAGAAAGCTAAGAAGATGCTCTTCAAAATTCATGTTGACCAAGAGATCATAGGAATCATCCTACTAGGGCAAACGTTGTCTGCAAGTTGGGTGACTTTCAAGGACCCAGATTCACACACCTCAGCTGACCTGTAATTTTTCAAAACCATAACTTGAGCTCTGCAACTCCTATCAAGGACCTCTACCACTAAAATTAAAGCTAAGAACAAGCTATACAACATTCATGTTGTGGGGAAGATGAGATATCAATCACATCTTGAGCTAAAACTGCCTGGAAGATAGGGATCAAATTAGGGTTTTTCATTGACAATCCCTGGAAACCCTAACTCAAAACTTCTCAAACCCCTCAATCATGATGAGTTGGTCTAGGAATCATCTTTATAACATCTCCATACATCATTCCATGATCTCATGGCCCTTGGATTAGGTCTCAACCTTCTCCAAATCTTCAGCTGATCTAGGATTGACCCAGTCAAAACCCTAATTCTACCATTCATGGTTGAATCTTCTGAATTCTTGCACAATGACCTCTCTGGGCTTTATGATGGCTATCAAGACATCTCATAGGCTTTCTCAAAGCTTCAAGTTCAATCTCAAAGTCTCAGAATCATCTGAGGAGTTCCCACAACTCTCAAGCTATGAAGCACACAACCTTGGTTTCAACCAATTCCTCTGAGGATCTCTTGAACTTTCTGATGAAGGTATCAACTTTCAAACACTTGATGGATAAATAAATGTTGGTCAAATTTTGGGGTGCAACAGCTGCCCCTATTCAAACGGCTTGAACCTGACTGGGTGAGGAGCAAACGACTCTCAACCAATCAAGGTGCGAGACGATTGAATACCGGTAAACCCGAAAATTTGCCAACTGCCCGAGCACATAATACTCTGCGGGAAACAAATCTTCGAATACTGCAATACTAGCTGCACGACAACTAGCTGGAGAAATACTGATCTGACGTCGCCGTCAGTTATCCACGTTAAATTCTTCTAACATTGCCTTCAGACAATCACAACACCCAACCTCGCCGCTGGAAGACTAAACCATCTGACATACCTAACATCAACGCTGGAAAACTGAATCTGACATCGCCGTCGGAGACAAACATCGCTCTGAGAGACACTCGACATCGTCTTCGTACAACCATCATCTCTGCTGAGGATTTAAAGAGTCTGACATTGCCGTCAAAACAAACATTTAACCTCGCCGCCGAACAAACATCATCTGACCTCGCCGTTGAAACATACATCCAACCTCGCCGTCGAACACAAACATAATCTGACCTCGCCGTCGGATAATCAAAATTCCCCGCCTCGCCGCTGGAGAAAATACAACACTGAACAACTCTGACCTGGGGTTCACCCCTGGTAAATGGAACAAAAGGTATAATTGCGTACTTGAAACTACTCCGCTGGGAATGAGAGACTCAACCAAGCACGCTCTGATTTGGGGTTCACCCTCATAACCATAACGAACATCCGAATACTACTGCACACTGCCCACCGTAGAACTTCAACATCAAAGACATATGAAACCCTGGCCCCTGGCCGCTTCCAGCTTCAGCTAGAAAAGATCTTCAAGTATTCCTGAAGATAAGCATCCTTGGCCTTCAAGGATGTAAACTTTTGCCTGTCGGCAACTCTGCAGGAGGTATCTTCGACTTCAGTCTGAAGAAATGGTCCTTGGCCTTCAAGGATACATGGATATGCCTTCAGGCAACTCCGCCTCTGCTATAGAGTATCCGTGACTTCAGTCAGGGATATACTTCGGCCTTCAGTCCGAAAAAATGAATCCTAGGTCATTCATGACCTTGGGGGATAACCTTGCCTTCAGGCACCTTCGCTTCAGCTTGGGAAATCTGTGACTTCAGTCAGAGAAATGGTATCCTGAGCCATTCATGACTCTACGGGGATTCAAACACTTTGCCTTCAGGCAAAACTCCGCTTCAGCTGGAGAAACATCTTCGACTTCAGTCAAAAGAAACACTATTCACTTAATCGCAATCAATCATCACCTCAGGACAACCGACTTGGTCTTCAGGCCAACACGGATCACCTTGCACATGAAAGCTGCATTTACAAACTTTTGAACTTTGTCTTCAGACACACGTTGATTCATCAACACGGAAATCTGAATCCACAGGAACATTCTGGTACCGCCTTCAGGCGCTTACGAAATCCATCTTCAGATTAGACATCGTTGTTGGGGCAAACATATCACGCTGCTAAGGACTTCAAGAATCATCTTGAACAAACAAACTCCGTCGGGCACCTTTAAGAATCATCTCGAACTGCTGACCTTTCTGGAGACTTTTATTCTGCTAGGGATATTCCAGGAATCCTCCTGGGCAACTCTTGCTGGGGACGCTACTGGGGAGCTCCAGAATCATCCTAAGCAAACAACTCGGGAAATTGCGCTGAGGTCTTAAGAATCATCTTAAGCAAATGGTCCTACTGAAGAATTCAAGAATCGTCTTGAACTGAAGCCTTCGTTGGGGATCTCAAAAATCATCTTGAGCGAGCGACTGTGGGGATTACACCGGGGTTTTAAGAATCATCTTAGGAAAGCGACCCCGTTGGGGAGAATGTCAGGAATCATCCTGAGCAACTGATCCTTCGGCCGAACACCTGTAAACAAGAATGATAATAACCTAGATCATGCTTATGATGCGTATGCTTCGGCGCCTATGCCCCATACGGTGGGAATGCTATGCGTTTATGCTAAATGCTATGCAATCATGCACAATGCTATGCAATCATGCACAATGCTATGCAATCATGCACAATGCTATGCAATCATGCACAATGATGCGATCCTGTCAGCAAAATAAATGCCGAAGGGGAAATCCTCCTGTCAAGGAGAAAGAACTACTCAGATAGAGGAATCATCCTGCCAAGGAGAACGTGGACACGCCAATATCAATCGGGCTCCGCTTGGGGAAGTGATCTTTCGGTCGACTGCTGCAGGGAAAACAACTTCAGTTGATGACTGCAGGGGAAACGAAGCTCTACGAGAACCCGAACCTGCTGAAGGAAAGCGATGTCAATCGCGGGAGTGAACTGCGTGGCCGCCATGGCTACTTTTCTGGGGATAACATCTCTGTGGGGAAACAACTTCAGCTGCTCAACACTCCACTGGGGAAACAACTGAGTATGGTCTGATTAACTTCCAAGGATTCGGCTCTCTTGGACATCTGCAAACTTGGCTGAGGAAGGAGAAGTCATTCTGCTTCGCTAGAGAGTACAACTCTGATGAGGAATTTCAATTCCGCTGGGGAAGAAAGAATCATATGACTTCAGGGGAGAGTACAACTCTGCAGGGGAATACAACATCAGCTGTTCCAACACTCTACTGGGGAAGGAGAAGTCATTCTACTTCGGGAGAGAATACGGCTCTGGTGGGGAATTTCAATTTCGCTGGGGAAGAAAGAATCATCTGACTTCGGGGGAAAATACAACTCTGCAGAGGAACACAACATCAGCTGTTCCAACACTCTACTGGGGAAGGAGAAGTCATTCTACTTCGGGAGAGAATACGGCTCTGGTGGGGAATCTCAATTCCGCTGGAGACTTCAGTCTGGCACCATCAGTTGTTGCGTCTTTTGGCGTACGAATAATTCCCTACGAGATTTGCACTTGTGACCCGGTGCTGGGGGAGACACCTGCTTCAGCGGCTTTACTGGGGAAAACACGAGCTTCGGTACCCGAACATTTCTACGAAATCTGCACTTGTGACCCGGTGCTGGGGGAGAAGACATCATTCTCCGGTGCTTGACTCAGCTGATGAGGTGACGTTCCCTCAGGATGCGTCTGCTTGGGGAAGAGAATCATCTCTGCCTGGGGAGACATGTCAATGCTTATTATCTTGCGTTCAGATTCTGCGGAGGAGAGACTTCTGAACACTGCTGGAGAAGGAGGGCTCGCCCTGCTTCGGGGATGCGCACGGCACATCTTCTGGAAGGTGCTACACCTGCAACAACATAAACAAACAGACAAGATACCCTCCTCAAAGGGGCCTATCAAGGTTATTATCTAGTGACAATATTCCGGTGATTAATTGTTTCAACAATCAGTGGGCCTAGGTCCGTAAGTTTATGTATGCGCATTTTATCAAAAACATCGGCGTTTTCATTCGTAAACAAAACAGATAAATGCTAAACAGGCAAGCATAATTGCTGAATAATATGCATTTTATTGATGATGAACCCCTGAATGGGCAAAAATGTTTTACAACAGAGGCAAACTCCTGGAATGAGGAAGCCGCACGAAAATGAAACGTACATATATATCAGTATATATAAATGTCGGCAACGAGGCGTAGACGAACACCATGAGTTGATCCCTCTAAGACCCACTCGACTTCGATACCTCTCCGACGCTTCAGCTTCAGAAGAGATTGATTCAGATAGACGGTCCTCAGGTCCTCCAAACCACCAAACAATGAAAGTCCACGCGGAACGCAGTCATTTGCTTATTCAAATCCCTAACTTTTGCGTGAACCGCCCTTTACGGGTTTTCAGCTCACCGGGATACCCTTTTTTGCCGAAGCCGCCCAGTGTAGGTTTTCGACTTCGCGGGTGTACATTTTTCAATATATCCCTAATTTTTGCCCGAACCTTTTATTCTGTTTTTGGTTCGCCGGGATGCCCCTTTTTTGCCTGGACTCTTTCTTTTTTGTCCAGCGGGTCTCTTTCAAGCAAAGTATTTTTTAACTGCGTCCGCGTTCACCGGGGATGGAAAATCTTCACCATCCATCGTGGATAACAACAAAGCTCCTCCCGAGAAGACCTTGCTGACGACATACGGCCCTTCGTAATTCGGAGTCCACTTGCCCCGGTGATCGGAGTGTGGCGGAAGAATCTTCTTCAGGACGAGATCACCCGTCTGAAAGCTTCTAGGACGCACCTTCTTATCATAAGCTTTCTTCATTCGGCTTTGGTACAGGCGACCAAATGCAATCGATGCTAACCTCTTCTCGTCCATCAGGCTGAGTTGGTTCAAGCGATTCGTAATCCATTCTGCCTCGTCGAGTTTCACATCAACCAAAACCCGCAAAGAGGGAATCTCCACTTCTAACGGTAGGACAACTTCCATACCGTACACCAAGGAGAAAGGAGTTGCCCCGGTCGACGTACGCACCGTCGTACGATAACCGTGCAAGGCGAATGGCAACATCTCGTGCCAATCTTTGTACGTCACAACCATCTTCTGAACAATCTTCTTGATGTTCTTGTTGGCGGCTTCTACGGCGCCATTCATCTTCGGCCGGTATGGAGATGAGTTGTGGTGTTCAATCTTGAAGCTCTGGCACAGCTCCTTCATCATCTTGTTATTCAAATTCGAACCATTATCAGTAATGATCCGCTCGGGAATTCCATAGCGACAAATGATGTCCCTCTTTATGAATTTAGCTACCACCTGCTTGGTCACATTAGCGTACGAGGCTGCCTCCACCCATTTGGTGAAGTAGTCGATAGCTACCAGAATGAAACGATGACCATTGGACGCGGTGGGCTCGATCTTGCCTATAATGTCGATGCCCCACATGGAGAACGGCCAAGGGGAGGACATGACATTCAATGGGCACGGCGGCACATGAACTTTGTCAGCATAAATCTGGCATTTATGACATTTCTTCGCGAATCTGAAGCAATCCGACTCCATAGTCAGCCAGTAATATCCTGCTCTCAAGATCTTTCTCGTCATGGCATGCCCGCCGGCGTGCGTACCAAATGTGCCCTCATGGACTTCTTCCTTGAGCATACTCGCCTCTTTCTCATCTACACATCTGAGCAGCACGAGATCGTGGTTTCTCTTATACAACACTCCATCAGGATTGAGATAAAAGTTTCCAGATAGCCTCCTTAGAGTCTTCTTATCCTGGGTTGACGCACCTGCAGGATACTCCTTAGTCATAAGGAAGGTCTGGATATCGTGGAACCATGGCTTGCCGTCATTGGCATCCTCGATTGCAAAAACGAATGTCGGTCTATCAAGACGCGAAAGAACAATTCTTGGAGCCTCATTCCAAAAATTGACTTTATACATTGAAGCCAACGTGGCTAAGGCATCAGCCATCTGATTTTCAGCCCTCGGTACATGATGAAGTTCCACTCGGTCGAAGAACGGAAGCAGCCTCCTGGCATAATTCATGTACGGTACCAAATTCGCTTGACGAGTTTCCCACTCCCCTTTAATTTGATTGATTACAAGTGCTGAGTCACCATATACGTCTAGATTCTTGATTCTCAAATCAATTGCCTCTTCTAGACCCATAATACATGCTTCATACTCTGCCTCATTGTTGGTAACAGGAAACGTCAGTCTCGCAGTAAACGGGTTGTGGGATCCGTGAGGAGTCGTGATGATAGCCCCGATACCACTGCCATAGGAATTAACCGCTCCGTCGAATGTCAACTTCCATTGAGACTTCCTATCTGGCCCTTCATCGGGCAATGGCTCATCGCAATCCTTCGCTTTGAGAAACATAATATCCTCGTCAGGGAATTCGAACTTCATCGGATGGTAGTCTTCGATTGGCTGTTCGGCGAGGTAATCAGACAGTACGCTTCCTTTAATGGCCTTCTGGGAGACGTACTGAATATCATATTCCGTTAACACCATTTGCCACCTGGAAATCCTGCCCGAAAGAGCCTGCTTCTCGAAGACGTACTTGATCGGATCCATCTTTGAAATTAGCATAGTGGTGTGATTGAGCATATACTGTCATAGACGTTTGGCAGCCCAAGCTAGTGCACAACACGTCTTCTCCAGCATCGAGTATCGAGACTCACACTCAGTGAACTTTTTACTCAAATAATAAATGGCATGCTCTTTTCTGCCCGTCTCGTCGTGCTGACCGAGAACGCACCCCATACTATTCTCCAGAACCGTCAGGTACATGATTAATGGCCGTCCAGCTACTGGGGGTATCAAGATTGGAGGCTCTTAAAGATACTGCTTTATTTTGTCGAATGCCCTCTGGCAATCCTCATTCCAAGTAATCGCCTGATCTTTCTTTAAAAGCTTGAACATCGGTTCACAAGTGGCCGTGAGCTGAGAAATAAACCTCGCAATGTAGTTTATTCGGCCCAAGAAACCACGAACTTCTTTTTCTGTTTTCGGCGCTGGCATTTCTTGGATAGCTTTTATTTTCGCAGGATCAACTTCGATACCTCGTTCACTAACGATAAACCCCAATAACTTTCCGGACCGCACTCCGAAAGTGCACTTGTTAGGATTCAGCCTCAACCTGAATTTCCTAAGCCTCTCAAAAAGCTTCAATAAGTTGACCAGATGCTCTTCCTCCATTTGGGACTTTGCAATCATGTCATCAACATAGACCTCGATCTCATGATGAATCATATCATGAAACAAAGTTACCATTGCTCGCTGGTAAGTGACCCCTGCGTTCTTCAGACCGAAGGGCATTACCTTATAGCAAAATGTTCCCCTAGGGGGTGATAAACGTCGTTTTCTCCATGTCCTCCGGTGCCATCTTAATCTGATTGTAACCGGAGAAGCCATCCATGAATGAAAACACGGAAAACTGGGCTGTGTTGTCGACCAACACATCGATATGAGGCAACGGGAAATCATCCTTAGGGCTTGCCCTATTCAAATCCCGGTAATCAACGCACATGCGTACCTTACCGTCTTTCTTCGGTACAGGCACTATGTTGGCGACCCACGGAGGGTAAGTGGTAATGGCTAGAAATCCTGCGTCCAACTGCTTTGGACTTCTTCTTTGATTTTTACAGCCATGTCTGGTCTCGTCCTCCTAAGCTTCTGCTTGACTGGAGGGCAATCTTCTCGCAATGGCAAGCGATGAACCACGATGTCTGTGTCAAGTCCGGGCATATCTTTGTATGACCAAGCAAAGACGTCACTATACTCTCGAAGCATCTCGACTAGTCTATGCTTGACATCATTCTGCAGCGCAGCCCCTATTCTGACATTTCTGACGAGCTCTTCAGAACCCAGATTTACGATCTCAATATCCTCCTCATGAGGCAGAATAACCTTTTCCTCTTGTCTCAACAAGCGGGCCAACTCTTCCGGAAGGTCTTCGTCTTCCTCAATCTCGTCCTCGGCTTGATAGATCGGGCAATCGAAGTCGTAGTGAGTCGTAGAGGGTCCAGAGTCGATGTCGTCTGTTATGTGGATCCTGCAATAACAAGGGTTAAGTTTAAAGCAAGCATATGCAGGTTAGCACAAACCTCGTTGCCATTTTGCTATTTTTCGAAATAAACATAAAACAGGAATAACAGAGAACACAATATTTGAGTACGAAGAAAACGCCTTTTATTTATCAACAAAATGCATGTACATAATCCAACAAGGCCCTGACAATAAAACCGCCATGCCCCGGGCAGGACATAGGGTTGTACAAAGATTGTAAAAAGCAAATCATTACTCTTCACTTGTCAGCTGGATAATCTCCTTGATGGTCCAATTGTTGAGGCGCTCGCCCGACTTGCTTGGCTGAATCCAGGCGTCAAGATCACAATCACTATCCCCGCTATCCTCAGATGCTGCGTTGATGCTTTCGAAAATTACTCCGCCCTTGGTGAATAGGATCGGCCCCTTCCCACGAGACGAACTGCTAGAAGAAGATGAAGCTTCAGCTTCAGGAGAATACCCCAATCCAAACTTATCCTGCTTGATTGGTATCTCCAAAACATGCCCCCAGCCTAGGGTGGAACCGGCTTCGACAACGGCCCGAGCTTCCTTAAATGAGGAGAGATTCATCTCTTGCTTCTCTACGACGACAGGAGCTACCTCTTTCACCTTAACGGTTTCAAATGCTTGGCAGAGAGTTTCATGGATTTCGCCATCCATTTCAACATATTTAAAGGATGACAAGTGGCTCACCATAATGTCCTCCTCACCACAGACGGTCACTATGCTTCCCCCGACAGCATATTTGAGCTTTTGATGCAGCGTGGACGTCACAGCACCAGCAGCATGGATCCATGGCCGACCTAAAAGGCAACTGTAGGCAGGCATGATATCCATGATATAGAAAACCGTGTTGAACGTCTCTGGACCAACTTGAATTGGCAGGGTCAGCTCTCCGAAGACGTGGCGCTTTGTTCCGTCAAAGGCTTTCACCACCAGATCACTGGGCGTGCAAAGCAATCCACGAGTGTCCAACTTCATCAATGCCTTCTTCGGAAGCACATTAAGCGACGAACCCGTATCCACCAGGACATGCGACATAATAGTGCCTCTGCACTCTATTGAGACGTGCAAGGCGCTGTTGTGATCTCTCCCTTTAGGAGTCAGCTCTAAATCTGTGAATCCCAGCCCATTACCAGCATTAACATGGGCTACCACCTCTTCTAGCTGATTTACCGATATCTCCTGCGGCACGTAGGCAGCGTTCAATACCTTCAGTAACGCGTTGTGGTGCGCTTCAGAACACAGCAACAAGTTAAGAATAGAGATCTTTGACGGAGTCTGGTGAAGATGATCTACAATCTTGTAGTCGCTCTTCTTGATTAATCGCATGAACTCTTCAGCATCTTTAACCAGCAAGTCCTTCTCTGCCCCAGAAGGGATCTCTTCGACAGCTCTACCTTTACCCTTATCAGCAGCATCAGCCCTGACCACTTTCTCTGCCGCAACCTCCGCTGGCGCAAACACTCTACCGCTTCTAGTAATGCCACTGACTCCGGCAAGATTCTGCACAGTCGATCCGAACGGCTCAAGCTCTATCTTCTGACCATTGCAATAAACTTCGGCGCCGTAATGCCATGGAACGGCGTTAGTGCTTTCGAATGGGATTGGCCCGACCCTGGTGATAGTGATAGTAGGCGGTCGGGGCGCAGAAATAGTAATAGGGTGACGAGGAATAGTAATGGTAGCGACTTCATCCGCCTGCTTCAGCACGACCTCCCCTGATGCACTTTCTATGCTCCGGCTGAACTGCAAAATACCCTCAGACATCAGACTTTGGATACCTTCTACCAGCTTCTCACACCCATCAGGAAGTGTAGCACAAGCCATACATAACTCTCCGCATCCAGGAAAGAAGCCCTTCTTCAACAACTTAGCCTTGACAAAACTAAGCGGCGTCTTCAAATCTTTGACATCAGTCAGCAAGTCTGCACTCTCCTCTGTGATAACGGCGTTCACTCCGCCTCCCCTATGGTGGGGCATAGGGTTCTTGGTAACGTTAGGCACGCTATCAGAAAAGTTAATAACCTTGGCGTCCACCAAGTCCTGCACTTTGTGCTTAAAAGCTTTACAATTCTCAATCGTATGGCCCGGTGCCCCAGTATGGAAATCACAAGTAGCATTGGCGTCATACCCCGGTGGTGGTGCCCCTGTTAAGGGAGCCAACGTCCTCTTTTGAACTAGCTGAAGCTGGAGCAAAGTTTGCAGAAGCTGCGCATATGACATAGGTGGAGTTTCAAAATGACGGTTTGCCAGAGGAGCCCGATTCTGATATTTCCTATACCCCTGGTTATTCTGCTGCTGAGGCTGCTGCTGCTGCAGTGGAGCAGCTGGGATATTTATGCTAGCAATCTGCTGCTGTGGGCCCTTGCCCTTTCTCCGAGCATTAGTGACGGCATTTGCATCCCCTTCTCGACGCTTGCCAGCGTAGGGTTTCTTACTACCTCCTCCAACTGAGGATGATTCGCCTTGAATTTTTCCAATCTTTATACCGTTCTCAACATGCTCGCCCATAGTGATGAGAGCCGAGAATGTTCCAGACATGCCACTGACCAGCTTTTCATAGTAGATTCCAGGAAGGGTAGCCACGAACATTTGCACTAGCTCACGCTCAACCATCGGCGGTTGAACCCGAGCAGCCAATTCACGCCACCGCTGGGCGTACTCTTTAAAGCTTTCATTGTTCCGCTGTGATAGATTCTGAAGCTGAACTCGGTTGGGGGCCAAGTCTCTATTGTACTGATAGTGGAGGACGAACGCTTCTGCGAGATCTTTCCACGTGCGCACTGTAGCGGGCTCCAAACCCATATACCATTCGAGTGATGGACCAGAAAGACTATCTTGGAAGAAGTGCATCAGCAACTTCTCATCGTCAGAATACGCAGACATCTTTCTATAATAAGATCGAAGGTGAACACGGGGGCAAGTAGTACCCTTATACTTCTCGAAGGCAGGCACCTTGAATTTGTGAGGTACCTTAAAATCAGCAATCAACCCGAGCTTGGACATATCAACGCCCAATGTATTCTGATTTTCAATGTCTCTCATTTTGTCTTCCAGCGCTTTGAACCTGAGTCGAGCTTCAGCATTCAACTCTGCTTCCACACCTCTCTGAGAGAATACGTCATCCTGATGGTCCTCCAGCCATGGTTGAGGCACCAACAGATTTCCGACACCAGCGTTGCCGTTGACCGACCCTATGTTAACATTGGCTCCCAGACTACCATTGCCGACGCCTGCCGCGTTGAGTCCGAGATTAGTCATTAGATTGTCGTTGCCCCCGGCAACAGGAACAACATTCTGTGGAGCATCCACTGGAGGAGGAGTAGGCACAACCCCTCCATGAAGTATGCCATTACTATCAACCCTGGAGATCAAAGGTTGAACCAAAGTACGAAGTTGGTCCTGACCATTAGCGACCACCTGCATCAGTTCCATAAAACGATCCATCCGTTCACGGAGCTCTTGAACATCTGACTGCACCTGGTCCATTATCCTTGTCTGATTAGCGCGAGTTGAGTAACGATGAATGAGTCTTTGATCAATCCTGGAGATCGAAAGCAGCTCGGAACCTGTGTACCTGAAAAACCTGTCAACATTAAAGGTTAGGAAAAGCCACAAAATGTATGTCATGCAAAATGCTTCATGCAGATGTATGCGGGTGTCTGTGTGCTTGAGAGATCTCCCCCGATCCTGGAGCCTTAGTACCAGTGCTGACAATAATAAGGAGGGGAAACTGGGCCCAATCATGGAAACAGCAATCTCATATATACATAGTACCAGCGATAGCCAACTCCGACGCATCAGGGATCGAGAACTCGTACGCAACAGTCTTCTTGAGAGAGGCTGTAGTAATACAATAAGAGGCGAGAGATCCTGGATCAGGGAAACGGTACCTGTCACAGACACACGTCAATGGAATGCGAATGATTATGCAAACTAATGCAAAATGCAGGCATGCAACAATATATCCAGGTGGCTGCTGTGGAGATTCGGTATCAACAATCACTGCTGAGAAGAAAACCCCGGCGTAAGACCACTGATCTGATCTGCTGAGAATAACCATCTGATAGGACCGAGATCAAAATTCTGCTCTGTCAAGAGTAAGTGCCTGATAATAAGGACCTGGGATGTATGATCAAGAAAACGTCTGCTGATGAAGTCTTCAGACCCCAAATCAAAAATCTGCCCTATCAAGAACAAACACACAGCTGCTGATGAGATCTTCAGACCCCACTCAAAATCTGCCCTATCAAGAACAAACAACAATTGCTGATGAGATCTTCAGACCCCACTCAACATCTGCTCCATCCAGAACAAACCTCTGATGACAATACTCTGATTGAAACCTGCTCTATCAGGAACAGACATACACCCGATGATAAAATCCTCTGATCAAAAACTTGCTCTGTTAAGAACAGTCAAATCTGCGACTGAGAACCTTGGTACCAACGTAACTGATTCACTGTCAAGAAAACCAGGTAGTCTGAAGGTATAAGTTTCCTGCAATATCCCAACCCCACTCACAGGTATGGACCTAATCTACAGACAAAGGTACGGCACCCTATGCGGTCATCAGCGTCACAGACTTTCATGAGTGACGATACGATTCCCAGAAGGAGTGGCATCATCAAGTCATGAAGAGGCCTCACTTAGCTGACTTCCAAGTGATCGGTCCCCAGAGTCGACAATCCTCACGTCTGGACTCCCCTCAGATCCTCAGGACTGGAAAGGAGCACCTCTGCACGAATCTCGTCTGAGCGCAGATTTTCGTAGGGAACTGTGCCTGCTCAGCAGACAGGTTCGTCTACTACTTCTCCGCAACTATATCTAGGTGTATACTCAAGCCCAGGTCCGGCTTCTCACTCATAGTAATATCCCTCTCCCACAGCAGCACAGATAATCATATCAAACTGGAAATAAAATGCGGGAAATAAACGCAACCCAACAAGCGAACATACACGCGCTAGGATTGACTCTCATAGGGAACCGAAGAACCAGAGACTCTGGGTTCTCAGTCCCCAGCAGAGTCGCCAGCTGTCGCTTGCGCGAAAATGAGGTGTCGGCATGACAGAAGAGTCGCCACCTTTCGTTATTTATCCCTCAGAGCGGGAAAGGAAACGATCGGAAAAACCTGACGAATAAGGGTAAGACTAGGTCGTCGCAACCATTGTCTGGGTTCGGGAGTCGGTTACGCAAGGGGAAGGTATTAGCACCCCTTACGTCCGTCGTACTCGACGGGATCCACGCTTGTTTGTTTACTTGGACGGGTTGGTTATAATCTATCTACCTATCAAGGCTGGTTGAAAAAGAAAAGAAAAATGACTCGGCAAAGCGTCGCACTTTATGCCTACGTATTCTCATCAGAGAATGAGAAATCAGAGTCAACGTAGTTCGGCCTACGAAGGGTTATGGGGGAAAGGTTGCTCGCTAGGACATCGCATCCTATGCCTACGTACTTCCACACTGTCTGGAAGATCAGAGCAAACGTAGTTTGGGAAACTACGGGTTATCTCCTGAAAGAAATGTTTTTTATTGTGTTTGCGATTTCAACCGCACTAGAGACTATGACCTGAGAGTGAATGCGTCGCATGTCACCCAAAGGGTACCATACTAAACATCCAATCTCGGGTAGCTTAAGGCTCGTAACGTACAAAAGAAATCATTCATGATTACTGTATCTTAAACTGTTTTGAGATGAGAAGAGAACAGGCCCAACTAGGAGGGAGACTATCAAGTCCTACTGTTATCATGCCATGGATTCATCCTATGGTTGAGGTTTGAACAGGGAACTCCTAGAAGTTGTCATGCATAGGTTTCAACCTAAAAGTCTATCATCAAATCCTTATCAAAGGAAATGAGAGTCCTAAGGGATCATGTCAATGATACACCGAAACAGACAAAAGCTTCAGCTTTAACAGTAAAATGCATGCAATGCAAGTGAGGGAGGAAATGTGTGTGGGGCTTCAGCCTCCACAAGCTCGTCTCAACCTCAAGCCAGTCATGAAATAACAGTAATCATACTGAAAATAAACAACCTGCTATCAAGCAATAAACAGATAAAAGAAATGAAGTGCCATCAGGCAACCAAACCACATGCTTGAGAAATGGACCATCTACATCTAAGCTCTAATCCTAACCCTAGAACAGAATCCTGATCAGATCTAAGCAATGCCCTAAAGCAAAACCCTAACCAACAGAAAACAATCCCAGTCCTCAAGCTTCAAACAAGCTTACCAAAGAAAGGGAGCTAAGTAGACAGACTCATAGTGTCTTCCTCAGGAAAGCACTAGGAGGCTTATACTCAGGAATCATATCCTATGTGGCTCAACCACTGTGATCAGTTTACATTCCTCCTCAGGAGAAACTAAACTCACATGAAGGCTCCAACATCACTGGATATTTGAGAAATCCTACCTGAACTAGTGGAACTAAGTGAATAGACTCATAGGACCTTCCTCAGGAAAGTACTAGGAGGCTTCCACTTAGGAGTTGTATCCCATGTGGCTCAACAACTGTGATCACAGTTGTTGAGCCACATGGGATACAACTCCTAAGTGGAAGCCTCCTAGTACTTTCCTGAGGAAGGTCCTATGAGTCTATTCACTTAGTTCCACTAGTTCAGGTAGGATTTCTCAAATATCCAGTGATGTTGGAGGCTCCAACATCACTGGATATTTGAGAAATCCTACCTGAACTAGTGGAACTAAGTGAATAGACTCATAGGACCTTCCTCAGGAAAGTACTAGGAGGCTTCCACTTAGGAGTTGTATCCCATGTGGCTCAACAACTGTGATCAGTTTACATTCCTCCTCAGGAGAAATTAAACTCACAAGTTGGCTCCAACATCATTGGATACTTAAGAAATCCTAGATGAACTAATGGAACTAAGTGAATAGACCCATAGGACCTTCCTCAGGAAAGTACTAGAAGGCTTCCACTTAGGAATTGTATCCCATGTGGCTCAACAACTGTGATCAGTTTACATTCCTCCTCAGGAGAAATTAAACTCACATGTTGGCTCCAACATCCTTGGATACTTAAGAAAGAGGTGAGAAGAAAAAATGAAAGTCATTCATAGTGCCTTCCTCAGGAAAGTACCATGAATCCCCCTCAAACTTCAGGATCTCAAACCTCACAGACAGGGAATAATCCCCAAGCTCTGGGTCTCTGAGTCTTGATCTACAATCTTCTCCTTCATCATGCTCTTCAACAAGATCTTCAAAACAAACTAAGCCCCACAACAAATTCCCAGAAATAAACCCCAGAGACAGACAAATAACCACAGAACATACAAAACCATCAGTCAACTTCAGAAAATACCTAAAAATACTAAAACAAGGGGGAAAATTCTAACAATTATTCACAAGGGTCTATAACATCTACCCATGCCATCCCTATATACCCATACCCAAAAATCAAATCAAAACTCTCCACAGAAAATGAATTATTTCACCTATGCATAACCTAAACCCTAATTATGATACCCTAATGCTAGCCTAATTAGACTAATAAAATTTTAATCTAAAAATCAAGAATTAAATCCTATGGGGAACTATGATTCAATATCTAATCACACCAAAAATAATGAATTAAAAATCATAAGGGAAAGTCCTAAAAGAAATTCTACAAAATGAGGTATCAAACTAAACATTATAAAAATCTATTTAAATGGAAAATATTCTAAAAATACTAAACTAAAAATAAAATGGAATTTTTATTTTTTTATAATTTTCTAGACAAAATTATGAACCTATGGAAAAAACAAGAATTAAAAAAATATTAATTTTTGGATTTTTTATGAATTTTTTAATATGCAAGAAATATAAAGGAAATTAGAAATAAAAGAAATTGAAATAAAGGGGTGGGGGTGTTAATAGAACTGCGCCCTAGTTGCTTTTAATATTAGGCTGAGAACCTGGGGGTGTGGAAAGTAAGTGGCTAGGCCCAGGCGTTATTCAGAAAATCAACAGAAAAATTAAAAGAAAACAAACACGAGGACGATGCAAATAGCATAGGTTTTTAGGCATTTCGTTGGGCTTCACCAAAAGGGGGGTGGGGATAACAGGTTGGATCCAGGCCCAGGGTTTCAGTTTTAATGAAACGCTGCGTTGCAGCGTGGGGTTTCCCTCCGTTTTAAGTTTAAATTGGGACCGTTGGATGAGCTGATCAAGTCAATTCTTTGGACAGATCTAGTGGTTGTGGGTCATCGTCCCCAACAAGCCTCCTAGGGTTTCATACATGGCCAGATTCATGCGCGATTTTCTTCCCAGTTGTACTCCCTCGTGTGGCCATGAAAACAGAAACTTCCAAGACCAATAATGCGCCATTTCTTCCCAGGAATCTAACTATACCAATAGCGTCTCCTGAAGCTTCCTAGAATTCGCAAACAGAATGCAAGAAAAGCTTGGTTCCACCATTTTCTTCTGAGATCAACCTTGCTAAAACCTAATTCTAATAGTACTATCGTGCTCATGACATTACCCTAGTCATTCTGTGCTATAATACATGGATTAACACTCATTAAACAGCCCGTTCTTGAACTTGCAAGAAACCAAGACCTGCCATGAAACCTTATGAAAAGCTCTCTAATCTTCAGAAAATGGTCAACTAACCTAGCATGATAATTCTATACCTATGAACCTCACAGAATGCACATAAATAAGGAGATATAAGAGGAGAAAAAAACCTTTCAAGAGGTTATGGCAGATGCAGTTAGGGCTTGATTCAAGGCTTGGTCTTGCTCTCAACTACTCTTCCAATGGTATACTTTCTTCTGTTTGCAATGGTTTTGGTGGAAGAGGCTTGTAGAGGTCAAATCGTGCCTTGCTTGCTTTTGAAGAAACCTTGAACACCTCACTCTTTCTTTCCCTTTCTCCACTGAATTCTCCAACCTTGACCAACCTTGAATCTCACCTTGATCCACTTAATATATAACCATCCATGGAAGATTCTAGAACCTCCTAGAAAGAGCTAGAATACCATGGAAAGTCTCATGTAATGACATATTGGATATCTCATCTCATGCCTTAATGCCTTTTAATTTTGTGTCAAAAACTCCTCACAAGAGATATTGGGATTGAATGAGTGAAAAAACAAGCTTAGCCTTGCCTTTGGTGAAGTTTCTCATGGGTTCCTTAAGATGCAAGAATGAACTTTTCAAAGTAACATCCATTTTAAGACCTCAAATCAAAATTATACTTGAACCATTGTTTTTAAAATGATGTTTGGAGTCAAAATGACATATTGGATGACCCATTTTGGCTTTGTAGATCTCCTAAACCAAAATTCCATTTCAACTTTTTAACTTATAAGCCCTTTTTTAGGTCATTTTTACCCAATCATGAAAATCCTTGCTACAAGCTCTTTCACTAACTCATGACCTCTTTTCTAGGCTTAAAATCACATTTTGAACAACTTTGATGTTTTGAGTTTTTTCATTTGAGGCTTGGAAATATGAGATATGGCCTTTGCTTAAAATGACCTATAACTGCCAAATGACCAAAATACCCCTGTCTTGTTCAAACCATAAGTTGAGTTCTACAAATCCTATCAAGGACTTCTAGTACTCTCTATAAAGCTAAGAAGATGCTATTAAACATTCATGTTGACCAAGAGATCATAGGAATCATCCTACTAGGGCAAACGTTGTCTGCAAGTTGGGTGACTTTCAAGGACCCAGATTCACACACCTCAGCTGACCTGTAATTTGTCAAAACCATAACTTGAGCTCTGCAACTCCTATCAAGGACCTCTACCACTCAAATTAAAGCAAATAAAAAGCTCTACAACATTCATGTTGTGGGGAAGATGAGATATCAATCACATCTTGAGCTAAAACTTCCTGGAAGATAGGGATCAAATTAGGGTTTTTCATTGACAATCCCTGGAAACCCTAACTCAAAACTTCTCAAACCCCTCAATCATGATGAGTTGGTCTAGGAATCATCTTTATAACATCTCCATACATCATTCCATGATCTCATGGCCCTTGGATTAGGTCTCAACCTTCTCCAAATCTTCAGCTGATCTAGGATTGACCCAGTCAAAACCCTAATTCTACCATTCATGGTTGAATCTTCTGAATTCTTGCACAATGACCTCTCTGGGCTTTATGATGGCTATCAAGACATCTCATAGGCTTTCTCAAAGCTTCAAGTTCAATCTCAAAGTCTCAGAATCATCTGAGGAGTTCCCACAACTCTCAAGCTATGAAGCACACAACCTTGGTTTCAACCAATTCCTCTGAGGATCTCTTGAACTTTCTGATGAAGGTATCAACTTTCAAACACTTGATGGATAAATAAAAGTTGGTCAAATTTTGGGGTGCAACACCAAGGCCCAAATTGGTTTTGCTGATATGACATACCCCATTTACTCGTCCCCCCCTGCGTGAGAGGAGTGGTGAGGGTTTGTCTGGGCTTAAGCCCCATTGCTGGGCGCACCCCCCTTGTGCGTAAGCCCAATTGGAAGCAACTAGGATTAGTACTATTCGCACCCCCCCTGTTTGTTTTATTTTCTTCTTCTTTTTTATTTCCTTGTTTTCATGCATGTTAGAAGAAAATTCCTAAAAAATAGTATATTTGATCAAATAATTCCATTCTTTTTTCTATATGCTCATGATTCAATGTATAATTTTATAGTACAAAAACATTAGCTTAATCATGCATTTTCATTTTAATTGCATTTTTTACATGTTTATTGATTTTGAAGTGTATTTTGTGGATATGTCTGCCTTGCTGATTTTATTCCTACCACTTGGTATTGGATTTTGCTCTAGTTTTTTAGTATGTTATACTAGAATAATGCATGTTCCCCATAGGATTTTTGTGGATTTTTTAGATATTGATGGATATTATTTTAGGGTTAGAGAATAGAAACCTAATGACTTGCTGGTTAACCCTTGACCATTCGTATATTAGGGATTGCTTAGTAGCCTTAGAAGTTGACTTAGGCTTTGAGATTTGATCTTGGGATCATAGAGCCATGTAGTTTTCCCCTAGATTTTTGGTAGATTTTTGTAGGGTGTTCTGTTATTTTTGGCTGAGCTTGAGAATAGGAGAAGGCTTGAGGGCTTCTGACTTTGAAGTTCAACTGTGGTTGAACTTCAGAGATAGTTTCTTTTGGGTTGAGTGCCTGTGGTTTCTTCTTGAGGATGGAGGCTGGATGAAGTCTTGTTGGAGCTTGCAGGGATGCATAGATTGAAGACCTAGCCTAAGAGTTTGCTCTCTTTCTGTGAGGTTCGAGATCCTGATGTTTGAGGGAAATTTATGGTACTTTCCTGAGGAAGGCACTATGGATGTCTTTCATTCTTTCTTCTCACCTCTTTCTCAAGTATCCAATGATGTTGGAGCCTTCATGTGAGTTTAGTTTCTCCTGAGGAGGAATGTAAACTGATCACAGTTGTTGAGCCACATGGGATACGATTCCTAAGTGGAAGTCCCCTAGTATTTTCCTGAGGAAGGCACTATGGGTCTGTTCACTTAGTTCCCTTAGTTCATCTAGGATTTCTCAAGTATCCAATGATGTCGGAGCCTTCATGTGAGTTTAGTTTCTCCTGAGGAGGAATGTAAACCGATCACAGTTGTCGAGCCGCATAGGATATGATTCCTGAGTGGTAACCTCCTGGTACTTTCCTGAGGAAGGCACTATGAGTTTGTCTACTTAGCTCCCTTTCTTTGGTAAGCTTGTTTTGAAGCCTGAAGACTGGGATTGATTTCTCTTGTGTAGGGTTTTGATTAGGGCTTTGCTCAGGGGTTTGATTAGGGTTTTGCTTAGGGGTCCTGCTCAGGGTTTTGGTTTAAGTTTTGGATAGGAGTTTGTAGGCTGGATTGTCTTCTCTTGTGTAGGGTTTTGCTTAGGGTTTTTGCTTAGAGATTTGATTAGGGTTTTGCATAGGGCTTTGCTCAGAGGTAGATTAGGGTTTTGTTTTAGGGTTGTTTAGGGGTCCTGCTCAGGGTTTTGGTTTAAGTTTTGGATAGGAGCTTGTTAGGATGGTTCGCCTTCTCTTTGTGTTGTTTGACTTGTGTGGTGCTGTGCTGCATTAGACTTAGGGGTTCATTTAGATATTTCTGAGGTAGGTGCATCTTAGAAGTAGGCTTGGTGTGCATGAGAAGTTGAGGTGGTCCTCCTTCTGCTTGTTTGTTATTGAGTGGCTTTGCTTGCTGGTATTTGGTAGAGCTGAGCTCCCTTACCTCTGTGGTTTGCGGCCTTTGTGCCTTGTTTGTTTGTTTGTTTGTTGCATTCATGCATATTTCCAGTATTTCTTTACTTTGCAGTTGATTCCTGTTTGCTGTTTAGTCCTGTTGCCATGATCCCTTAGGAGCTCTAACTTCTCCGCTGCAGAGGGGTTATGATAGACATTAGGATGGTCAACCAAGCATGATAACATTAGGTAGATTCCCCTTTTCAACCATAGTTTTAGGGTGTCTCTTTCCTTTCTCAGCAATAGAAGCACTTGAGTAGCTTGTGTCGTAGTTAGCCGAACTACAGCTGCTCTGATTTCTCGTACCAGACGAGAATATGTAGGCATAGGATGCGATATCCTAGCGAGCACACTAACAATTACCCCTTTGTTCTCTCGCTGTTGTGCGATCGAGACTTTCCCGCTGATGACTGATGTTACCCTTTTTTTCTCTTGCCCGAGTGCATTTGAGACCAGACCGTAGTTGTAGGTTCCCGAACCTTTGAAGCCAGTTTGATTTCTCACTGCTATGTGAGAACCCCCTGTTTAGCCGTAGTTAGTCGAACTACGTTTGCTCTGATCTTCCATGCCGTGTGGAAGTACGTAGGCACAGGATGCGATGTCCTGGCGAGCAACCTCCCCCCGTCTAGACGTAGGTAGTCGAACTACGTTGACTCTGACTTTCCCATTGCACGAGGGAGTACGTAGGCTCAGAACACCGTATGTTCTGTCGAGTCCTGTCCTTTCCTTTTCTTTTCAGACTGACCATTAGCGTAGATAGATAAACACACCCTTTTCCTTATAAACACCAAGCGTGGATCCCGTCGAGTACGATGGACGTGAGGGGTGCTAATACCTTCCCCTTGCGTAACTGACTCCCGAATCCAGGTTTTGGTTGCGATGACCATACCTTTTCCCGTCTTTGCGAGGTTTACTTCGAGCGTTTCCTTTCCCTCCTTTGGGATAAATAACGCACGGTGGCAACTCTTCTGTCAAGCCGGCGCCGATTTTCGCAGTAGCGACAACTGGCGACTCTGCTGGGGACTTTATAGCATCTAGGGACTTTTCCCATCCCTTATGCTGGGACCGTTTCCAATCCCCTACGTGAGTCAATCCTAGCGCTTGGGTGTTTATCTGTTGGGTGTTGTGCATATGTGTTTTATCTTTTCGCACTTTACTTCCCCGTACCTTTACCTTTCCGCATTTACTTCCAGCACTATATTATTATGATTATTGTTGTGGGAGAGGGAGGTTACCATGAGTGAGAAGCCGGACCTGGGCTTGAGTATGCACCTAGACATAGTTGCGGAGAGTAGTAGACGGACCTGTCTGCTGAGCAGGCACAGTTCCCTACGAAATCTGCGCTCAGACGAGGTTCTCGCAGAGGTGCTCCTTTCCAGTCCTGAGGATCTGAGGGGAGTCTAGACGTGAGGATTGTCGACTCTGGGGACCGATCATTTGGAAGTCAGCTAAGTGAGGCCTCTTCGTGACTTGATGATGCCACTCCTTCTGGGAATCGTATCGTCACTCATGAAAGTCTGTGACGCTGATGACCGCATAGGATGTCGTACCTTTGTCCGTGGATTAGGTCCATACCTATGAGGGGAATTGGGTTATTGCAGGAAAACTGGCCTTCAGAAACCATGATTCAGTATTTATCAAACGGTGTTCTTGATTCATCTCCAGGTGTGTTGTCTGGATCAGATGGGTTTCTTGTCTGAGGTTGATACTATTATCAGATGGTTTTCTCGTCAGATACAGAGGTTCAGATGGATTTCTTACTAGGGGATTGGTATTTTGAGTGTCAGATGATAGTCAGTGTCATGAAGTTCTGGTGACCGTGGTGGTTTTCTGTTCTTGATATCACAGAGATGTTCCTTTTCAGGCTACAGCATAGCCCCTGTGTTCACTGATTGCATCATTTATCATACTGCATTATTGCATTACCATTTGCATCCAACTAACGTGTGTGTATTGCAGGTACATATTTCCCTCCCAGTTCCGGTGTGTGTTTCCTAGCAAGACATGGAAGCCATGAAGAGAGTGTTACCCTACAAATTCCTGTCTCCAGATATCAGTCTATTGTCAGAGTTAATTACTATTGCTAAGAAGAGGGTGATGGGAGATTTCAGGAAGACATATGGGAGGATCCTGACTTATGTTTACCAGCCCTCGGCTTATGAGATCAGCGGCATTTACACCCTGTTGCAGTTTTATGATGCGGAGCTCAGGTGTTTCGTATTTCCTGATTTTGTTTTGGCTCCAACCCTAGAGGAGTATTCTGCACTCTTGGATATACCGATTCGCGAGCAGATGCCTTTCTATCACACGGACGCTAAGCCTAATCTGGCTGAGCTTTCTGCCATTCTGTACTTAAGAGAGTTTGAGCTGACAGGGAAGATGATCAGAAGAGGAGATGTGTGGGGATTTCCGTTGGATGTTTTGGTGGAGAAGGCTCGGGAGTATGCCAAGAAGGGTGGCTGGGTTGTTTTTGACGCCATCCTTGCTGTGTGTGTTTATGGCATTGTATTGTTCCCAAACATTCCTGATTTCATTCAGATGCTTTCTATATTTTGGCTGCAAAGAACCCAGTCCCTACCTTGCTGGGAGATATCCACCATTCCACTCACTACCAAAATGAAAAGCGGCGAGGAAGGAACGTTTCTTGCTGTGTACCTCTACTGTGCAGGTGGTTTACCAGTCACATGCCGAAGTCAGGACCTTTTGTCACTTCTATTGATTCTTTAGGATGGCCTGAGTGCTTGATGGGGTTGACTTCTGAGAATGTGGTGTGGGTTAATGAGGAGGTGTTCGGAGTTGAGGTCATATACAGATGCGAAGGATTCTGTAATGTTCCTTTGATAGGAAGGAGAGGGTGTGTCAATTACAACCCTTCTTTATTAATCAGGCAATTTGGGTATGTACCTCAGGAAGCGCCAAAGCCCGAGGAGATACAGGAATCTCTGTATCTCACTGGGGCAATAGAGGAAGAGATGTTGATCAAGCTTGAGAAAGCATGGAAGAACCTGCATAAGAAAGGGAAGCCTTCAGGTAGCAGAGGAGGTACTCGAGTTCTTGGTCCGTATGTGGAATGGATTCGTGAACGAGCTACGAAATTCCTTATGCCTTATCCTGCAGTTCAGCCTTTGTATCCTTCTCCGATGGAGGAGCCCACCACTATAGACATACAGGTATACAAGCAGCTGATGGCGGAGAAAGAAGAGTTAGAAAAGGCTAAAGAAGCTTTAGAGAAGGAGAATGCCCAGCTTCATCATGAAAAGATTGAAACAGGATATTTTTCCAAGCAACAGGCCGAAACTTTGAAGCATCTGAAGACTACTTTATTGGAGTTGACTAAAACCAAGAAGCGTCTGGAGTTAGATGTAGACTCAGTTAGCAGTGTATTGGCTACTAAGAAACAAGAGCTGGAAAGGGCCTACACGAAGTTAGCTAAGTTCAGAGAGCACTGGGATCTCACTATGGCCAAACGCAAAGAACGGGAAGAAGAGCTAAAGACACAGGCTGCCCAGTTGGGAGAACAGGTTAGAGTGAAGACTGAGGAGCTTGAAGAAGAAGCATGCCGTCGATATGAGGCCGAACGCCAACTGATTGATGCCATGAAGAATCTGGAAGATTGTCAGCGCAGAGCAGACATCAAGAGGCCCAAACCTGGGGAGGGTGCCCAGGATAAGGCTTGGGAAGATTTTGTCAAAGATATCCATGGAACGGTCAGGAAAAGGGATCAGTTGATAGAAGGCTTGGTTTATCGACCGGATCACGCGGAGACGAAGAAGTTGCTCGAGGATTTCCACGACCGTACCCGCACTTGATTTCTCTCTTGTATTCTTTGTGTTGAGATCACCACCAGGCATGTTGGTTGGGATCCTCCTTTATCATCTCAGTTGTATGGAACACAGTTGTGTAACGTCTTGACGAGACTGTCATTCCAATAAATATATGAGGGTTTTTCTAAATATTGTCTTTATGGTTTATCTTGTCTTGCTACCATTGACACTGGAATTGGAGGGGAAATATCCCCAATGCACACATGCACGTTAGCATTTTTTTGTATTTCCGTCTGCATAAATCATACTGCATAGCATTTCTCTAGCTGGCCAGAGCACTTATCCAGCCTTTGTTTTCACCAGAGGGTGATTATCGGGGGATTGTTCGAGGCAAGAGTGAAGTGTTGAAGGCGACCAATGTAACAGCCCAAATTTCATTAAATAATTAATTGTAGTAATTAATTTATTTAGTGGGATTTTATCAATGTTGGAAATTAATTTTTATTAATTGGGATTAATAGAGAATTAAGAAGGAATTGGAGAGGAAGGAAAATGAAGGAAATATATAAGAGAGAAAGAAAAGAAAAGAAAGATAGAAAACATTTGGAAAGAAAGAGGAAAGAAGAAGAAAGGAGAGAAAGAGAAGAGAAGAAAAGGAAAAGTGGAAATCATCAAGAACCAACATCAAAGCTCCGATTAATCGAGGTAAGGGTGAGAAATGTTTCTATTTGATCATTGTATGATGTTATGTATGTTGGGTTGGGGTTTTGGTAGAGTTTTCATCACTTTCCAATTAGGGCAAAAGTTGGAATAATCGGTAGATTGATGATTTAATCGGTTGAAACTGAGCAATAATGCCGTAGAATAGTTGGGTAACATGTGTTGATGCTGTTTGTACTGATTTTGTTGTGTGAGAAGTTGGATGATGGTGGATGGTGGAGGTGGAACAGAATAGGGTTCTGTTCTGCGCAGGTTCGCTGGCTCTCGCCAGGCGAGCGAAGGCGAAGCTTCGCCAGGCGAAGCCTAGCGAATGTTGGCGAATAATTATATTTAAGTCCCAGTGGACTTCGCTGGTGGGTTCGCCAGGCGAAGTTGAGTAGCGAGGGTTCGCCCAGCGAAGGTGCTGGCGAATGGTGGCGAATGAAGTCAGTAGCTACTGACTTGGGCTCGCTGGGAAGTCTCGCCAGGCGAAGCCTAGCGAGTGTTCGCTGAGAGAGTTAGCCAGGCGAAGGCCAGGCGAAGGTTCGCTGCGAGGGTTCGCCAGGCGAATGGAGGCGAATGTGACAGCATTTTTCCTTTGCTGTGTTGTTCATGTAGAGATGGTTTGGTTGCCTCTCAGAGATCAATACCTCTATGATATGATATAGATATGATCTATTGTGATGATGTGTGTTGTGGGTAGCCTACGGGCGTGAATCCTAGAATTGTGATTTGAATGTTAATTGCATCAAGTATAAATACATGTGAACATAATGGGTGATTATGTGTGTATTATTTAATGAACTTGTGAATGCTTGAGGTGTATACAATTATGTGATGAGTATGCATGAGAACATTGTGAATATGTGTGCATCACTTGTAATTGTATGATTGGTATTGTGATGTGAATACCTTGATTGTTGTGATATATGCTGTATGTGCAATCATTGTGTAATTCTTGAAGAGATGAATTATGTAAATGCATGAGATTAAGATGTCGGTCTTAAGTGCATTTGTCGTGGTTGATTGTACATGCATCATTTAGTCAAGAGGCAATGTCTGTTAGTTTCGTGGAAACTAGTGGCTTGTCCCAAACCTAGAAGAGTGGGTTTGAAGGCTTAGAGGACGGGCCTTTGTGGTTATCGGTCTAGAAGAGTGGACCCGGTTTAATGTAAAAACCGAAAAAGATAACGGGTTATCGGTCTAGAAGAGTGGACCCGATTTAATGTAAAAACCGAAAAAAGATAACGAGAGTCGGTACCGCATTGCATGAGTTGCATTGAGTTATTGAGTCACATTGATATATGACATATGCATGAAGAGATGCTTATGTGTGAATGATGAGATTGTGGAAATTGTAAGTGTATGCATAATGTGGAAATGCTTTGTGAATATCCAGGTTTGTCTATATATGTGTGGTAAATATATATGACTAAGAGAATGAAGTATGGTGAGAAATGTGAATATGTGTTATATGACTACCTATATATATATATAATCTTATGCTTTGATTATTATGGTTATATTTCTCACCCTTCTGCTGTTTTATAATGCTCTATGAGGCATTGCAGATTAGGATGCTGGAGTCCTTTTGTGAAGTTAGTCTTCATTCTTTTGTGTCGGCTGCTCTGATATGTAACACCGGGTAGTTAGACTAGTATAGTCATTCTTTTGTGATACATTGCGATGTATCAGCTGATGTGGTTTTGTAATCTAACTGATATGATGCATTAATCTGGATGACTCATGTGCATTTGAGTTAATATTTTGGAACTGATCAAATGATGTTATTTTCCTCTCAAATTGAATGTTGAAATGTGAATTCTAAAACTACGAAATTGTTACATATTTTATGGAGCAAAATGTTAAAGAGTTTCGTTGGTGAAATTGTGGCATTCTTCTTTTATACCTTATTATAAAACCTTTTTACTCTGATAATTTGTATGTGCTTAATTGTTTTATATGCATTTATTTGGGGTGTAGAAGGGGGTGTTACAATAGTGGTATCAGAGCAGGTCGGTCCGTCCGGCCAAGTTGTTAGAGTGTTTTTCCCTGTGTGTTATTGATATGCGTGTGTTGCATTATCAATATTGGTTGTTCTTACGTGGTTCTGTTGCTGGAATTAGTAAGATGGTTGCAGGAAGGAACGACGAAGCGATTACGGAGGCATTGACGAGATTGGCGGGGGCAATTGGGCAGAATCCTCCGGCCAATGTGAATGAGAGGAATCATGCTGATGATGGATTCCGTGCTTTGGGGAAATTCCAAAAGAATAACCCTCCGGTCTTCAAGGGAACTCATGAACCGGACAAGGCACAAATTTGGTTGAAAGCCGTGGAAAAGATTTTTCGAGTTATGAATTGCTCGGATGCACAGAAGGTGCAGTTTGGGACTCATATGCTCGAAGAAGAAGCTGAAGATTGGTGGGGTAATACTCGCCAAAGATTTGAGGAAGATGATATTGTGATTACTTGGGATTTGTTTAGAGAAACCTTTCTGGAGAAGTATTTTCCAGAGGATGTGCGGGGGAAGAAAGAGATCGAATTTCTTGAGTTGAAGCAAGGTAATTCGACGGTTGCTGAGTATGCGGCGAAATTTGAGGAGTTGATCAAATTTTGTCCTCACTATAATACTGGTAATGCTGAGAGGTCTAAGTGCCTCAAGTTTGTAAACGGTTTGAGACCCGAGATTAGACAAGCTATTGGATATCAGGAAATCAGACGGTTTTCTGAGTTGGTTAACAAGAGCAGAATTTATGACGAAGACAGTAGGGCTAGGTCCAGCCACTACAAGAGTCTAAGTGACAAGAAAGGAAAGGGACAATTCAGAGGAAAACCTTACGTGACTCCTGCTGATAAGGGGAAACAAAAGGTTGGTTTTGGCAAGAGGCCAAGTGGGGGAGTTTCTACCCCGGTTAGGTGTTACAATTGTGGTGAAGCGGGGCATCGTGCTCCGGAGTGCAAAAGTGTTGATCTGAAGTGTTTTAAGTGTGGCAAGCCAGGCCACAAGGCTCTAGAGTGTAGAAGCGGTGCGGGTGTTACTTGCTATAACTGTGGTGAGCGAGGGCACATCAGTACCAAGTGCGATAAGCCGAAGAAGAATCAAGGGAGCGGGAAAGTGTTCGCTCTATCTGGATCTGAGACTGCTAGCGACGATCGATTGATCCGAGGTACGTGCTTCATTCATGGTACACCTTTGATTGCTATAATTGATACCGGAGCTACGCATTCTTTTATTTCTTTGGATTGTGTTAGAAGGTTAAATCTTGAGTTGTCTGTGATTGGTGGCGGTATGGTTATTGATACTCCTGCTATGGGTTCGGTAACTACAACGTATGTTTGCTTGAATTGCCCGTTGAGTATTTTCGGTAGAGATTTTGGGATTGATTTAGTGTGTCTTCATTTGGATCAACTGGATGTCATTCTTGGAATGAATTGGTTAAAATTCAATCGTGTGTATATTAACTGTTTTGACAAAACGGTTATTTTTCCCGACTCGGACGTTGAAAGGGAATTGTTTATGACGAGGAAACAAGTGAAAGAATCGGTGCAAGATGGGGCTAAGGTATTTATGCTTATGGCAACTTTGAGGACTGGTGAGAGTGAAGGGATTGATGGTTTGCCCATTGTTAGAGATTTTCCGGAAGTATTCCCTGATGAGATAAAGGATTTACCGCCGGAGCGAGAAGTGGAGTTTTCGATAGATTTGATTCCTGGAACTAGTCCGATATCGATGGCTCCATATCGTATGTCGGCCTCAGAGTTAAAAGAGTTGAAGAGTCAACTTGAGGATTTGCTTGAAAAGAGGTTTATTCGTCCGAGCGTGTCACCGTGGGGTGCACCGGTGTTATTGGTTAAGAAGAAAGAGGGTTCTATGAGGCTCTGTGTGGATTACAGACAGTTGAACAAGGTGACTATTAAGAATAAGTATCCACTTCCAAGGATTGATGATCTGATGGATCAGTTGGTTGGTGCAAGCGTGTTCAGCAAGATTGATTTGAGATCTGGGTATCATCAGATCCGTGTGAAAGCTGAGGATATTCAGAAGACGGCCTTCCGAACGAGGTATGGACACTATGAGTATTCCGTGATGCCATTTGGTGTGACTAATGCACCGGGTGTATTTATGGAGTACATGAATAGGATTTTCCATCCTTATTTGGATAAGTTTGTGGTGGTGTTTATCGACGACATCTTGGTTTATTCGAAGAGCGAAGGAGAGCATGCCGAGCATCTGAAGATTGTGTTATCTGTGCTGAGAGAGAAGCAGTTGTTCGCGAAGCTTTCTAAGTGTGAATTTTGGTTGAAGGAAGTTAGTTTCCTTGGTCATGTGATTTCTAGTAGTGGTGTTGCGGTTGATCCGTCGAAGGTTGAAGCGGTGTCGCAATGGGAGACTCCGAAGTCAGTTTTTGAGATCAGAAGTTTTCTTGGTTTAGCCGGTTATTATCGGAAGTTTATTGAAGGATTTGCTAAGTTATCGTTGCCGTTGACGCAGTTGACTAGGAAAGGTCAAGCCTTTGTTTGGGACGCCAAGTGTGAAGCGAGTTTTCAAGAACTTAAGCGAAGGTTGACGACAGCTCCTGTTTTGATTCTACCAAATCCAGAAGAACCATTCGTTGTGTATTGTGATGCTTCTTTGATGGGTTTAGGAGGTGTGTTGATGCAGAATAACCAAGTTGTGGCTTATGCTTCGAGGCAACTCAAAGTGCATGAGAAGAATTATCCGACGCATGACTTAGAGTTGGCCGCCGTTGTGTTCGTGTTGAAGCTTTGGAGGCATTATTTGTTTGGTGCGAGGTTTGAAGTGTTTAGTGACCACAAGAGTTTGAGGTATCTTTTTGATCAAAAGGAATTGAATGCGAGACAAAGAAGATGGCTTGAACTTTTGAAGGATTATGATTTTGGCTTGAATTACCATCCGGGTAAAGCGAATGTTGTAGCGGATGCATTGAGTCGGAAATCATTGCATATGTCGGCGTTGATGGTGAAAGAGTTAGAATTGGTCGAGCAATTTCGAGATTTGAGTTTGGTATGTGAGAGAACTTCTTTTGGATTTAAGTTGGGTATATTAAAGCTTACGAGTGGTATTTTGGACGAAATTCGAGAAGGACAGAAATCGGATTTGAGCTTAGTTGATCGGTTGACTTTAATCAACCAAGGCCAAGGTGGTGATTTTCGGATTGATGAGAATGGTATTATGAGATGTCGGGATCGAGTTTGTGTTCCGAACATGGTTGAGCTTAAGAAGAGCATCCTTGAGGAAGGACATCGTAGCGGATTGAGTATTCATCCGGGTGCTACTAAGATGTATCAGGATTTGAGGAAAGTATTTTGGTGGCCTAGTATGAAGAAGGATATTGCGGAATTTGTGTATTCTTGTTTGACTTGCCAGAAGTCGAAGATTGAGCATCAGAAGCCATCGGGTTTGATGAAGCCGTTGTTTATTCCTGAGTGGAAATGGGATAGTATCTCCATGGATTTTGTATCGGGTTTGCCGAGGACGCCGAGTAATTTTGAGGCTGTTTGGGTTATCGTGGATAGGTTGACTAAATCTGCTCACTTTATTCCTATGCGTATGGATTACCCTTTGGAGAAGTTGGCTAAGTTGTATGTTGAAAGGATTGTGTGCCTGCATGGTATTCCGCTGAGTATTGTTTCGGATAGAGATCCGCGGTTTACTTCGAGATTTTGGGAGAGCCTGCAGAGTGCTTTGGGTACTAAGTTGCGTTTGAGTTCAGCGTATCATCCTCAGACTGATGGTCAGACGGAGAGGACGATTCAGTCGCTTGAAGATCTTTTGAGAGCTTGTGTATTGGAAAAAGGAGGAGCTTGGGATAGCTACTTGCCTTTGATTGAGTTTACCTACAACAACAGTTTCCATTCGAGTATTGGTATGGCACCATTTGAGGCGTTGTATGGTAGGAGGTGTAGGACACCATTGTGTTGGTTCGAGTCCGGAGAGAGTTCTGTTGTTGGACCCGAGTTAGTTCAACAGACTACTGATAAGATCAAGATGATTCAAGAGAAGATGAGAATTACTCAGAGTCGTCAGAAGAGTTATTATGACAAGAGGAGGAAGGCACTTGAATTTCAAGAGGGAGATCATGTGTTTCTTCGAGTCACTCCGATGACAGGTGTTGGTAGGGCACTGAAGTCGCGCAAGTTGTCGCCGCGTTCCATTGGTCCTTATCAGATTTTGCAAAGGATAGGAGAAGTGGCCTATCGTGTGGCTTTACCACCGTCGCTTGCTAATCTTCATGACGTATTCCATGTATCTCAGTTGAGGAAATACATTGCGGATCCGTCTCATGTAGTCCAAATAGATGATGTGCAGGTGAAAGATAACCTGACTGTTGAGGCATCACCTATGCGGATTGAGGATCGGAAATTGAAGCAGCTTCGAGGTAAAGAGATTGCTTTAGTAAAGGTCGCTTGGGGAGGACCGGCTGGTGGAGATGTTACTTGGGAGCTTGAGAGTCGGATGAAGGAGTCTTATCCAGAACTGTTTGAATCAGGTAACATTTTCGAGGACGAAAATTCCTAAAGTGGGGGAGAGTTGTAACAGCCCAAATTTCATTAAATAATTAATTGTAGTAATTAATTTATTTAGTGGGATTTTATCAATGTTGGAAATTAATTTTTATTAATTGGGATTAATAGAGAATTAAGAAGGAATTGGAGAGGAAGGAAAATGAAGGAAATATATAAGAGAGAAAGAAAAGAAAAGAAAGATAGAAAACATTTGGAAAGAAAGAGGAAAGAAGAAGAAAGGAGAGAAAGAGAAGAGAAGAAAAGGAAAAGTGGAAATCATCAAGAACCAACATCAAAGCTCCGATTAATCGAGGTAAGGGTGAGAAATGTTTCTATTTGATCATTGTATGATGTTATGTATGTTGGGTTGGGGTTTTGGTAGAGTTTTCATCACTTTCCAATTAGGGCAAAAGTTGGAATAATCGGTAGATTGATGATTTAATCGGTTGAAACTGAGCAATAATGCCGTAGAATAGTTGGGTAACATGTGTTGATGCTGTTTGTACTGATTTTGTTGTGTGAGAAGTTGGATGATGGTGGATGGTGGAGGTGGAACAGAATAGGGTTCTGTTCTGCGCAGGTTCGCTGGCTCTCGCCAGGCGAGCGAAGGCGAAGCTTCGCCAGGCGAAGCCTAGCGAATGTTGGCGAATAATTATATTTAAGTCCCAGTGGACTTCGCTGGTGGGTTCGCCAGGCGAAGTTGAGTAGCGAGGGTTCGCCCAGCGAAGGTGCTGGCGAATGGTGGCGAATGAAGTCAGTAGCTACTGACTTGGGCTCGCTGGGAAGTCTCGCCAGGCGAAGCCTAGCGAGTGTTCGCTGAGAGAGTTCGCCAGGAGAAGGCCAGGCGAAGGTTCGCTGCGAGGGTTCGCCAGGCGAATGGAGGCGAATGTGACAACATTTTTCCTTTGCTGTGTTGTTCATGTAGAGATGGTTTGGTTGCCTCTCAGAGATCAATACCTCTATGATATGATATAGATATGATCTATTGTGATGATGTGTGTTGTGGGTAGCCTACGGGCGTGAATCCTAGAATTGTGATTTGAATGTTAATTGCATCAAGTATAAATACATGTGAACATAATGGGTGATTATGTGTGTATTATTTAATGAACTTGTGAATGCTTGATGTGTATACAATTATGTGATGAGTATGCATGAGAACATTGTGAATATGTGTGCATCACTTGTAATTGTATGATTGGTATTGTGATGTGAATACCTTGATTATTGTGATATATGCTGTATGTGCAATCATTGTGTAATTCTTGAAGAGATGAATTATGTAAATGCATGAGATTAAGATGTCGGTCTTAAGTGCATTTGTCGTGGTTGATTGTACATGCATCATTTAGTCAAGAGGCAATGTCTGTTAGTTTCGTGGAAACTAGTGGCTTGTCCCAAACCTAGAAGAGTGGGTTTGAAGGCTTAGAGGACGGGCCTTTGTGGTTATCGGTCTAGAAGAGTGGACCCGGTTTAATGTAAAAACCGAAAAAGATAACAGGTTATCGGTCTAGAAGAGTGGACCCGGTTTAATGTAAAAACCGAAAAAAGATAACGAGAGTCGGTACCGCATTGCATGAGTTGCATTGAGTTATTGAGTCACATTGATATATGACATATGCATGAAGAGATGCTTATGTGTGAATGATGAGATTGTGGAAATTGTAAGTGTATGCATAATGTGGAAATGCTTTGTGAATATCCAGGTTTGTCTATATATGTGTGGTAAATATATATGACTAAGAGAATGAAGTATGGTGAGAAATGTGAATATGTGTTATATGACTACCTATATATATATATATAATCTTATGCTTTGATTATTATGGTTATATTTCTCACCCTTCTGCTGTTTTATAATGCTCTATGAGGCATTGCAGATTAGGATGCTGGAGTCCTTTTGTGAAGTTAGTCTTCATTCTTTTGTGTCGGCTGCTCTGATATGTAACACCGGGTAGTTAGACTAGTATAGTCATTCTTTTGTGATACATTGCGATGTATCAGCTGATGTGGTTTTGTAATCTAACTGATATGATGCATTAATCTGGATGACTCATGTGCATTTGAGTTAATATTTTGGAACTGATCAAATGATGTTATTTTCCTCTCAAATTGAATGTTGAAATGTGAATTCTAAAACTACGAAATTGTTACATATTTTATGGAGCAAAATGTTAAAGAGTTTCGTTGGTGAAATTGTGGCATTCTTCTTTTATACCTTATTATAAAACCTTTTTACTCTGATAATTTGTATGTGCTTAATTGTTTTATATGCATTTATTTGGGGTGTAGAAAGGGGTGTTACAACCAAGGGGCTGAAGTAGATTTGATCGGAATCAAGCAGGGGAGTCAGTTACAGGTAATTGGTAGCTATGTCTGAAGGAAATCTCCAGGCTCCTAACACCTTGACAGGGTTTACCATGACGTCCCACCCTCGGTATGATTCTATGGGAGATTTCCCGCTAGCAAACAACGTTACTGCAGACCAAGTTGTACAGCCTACTGTTGAGAACCGAGATCGACATGAGCAGTTCGTTGCCAGAAATGAACGTCCTCCTCCTGTCAACAATCAAGGTGCTGTTTTCCCTGGGAGGAATCCACGCAGATATATTCCAGTAGCCAGGGCTGTAAACTTAAGAGCACTTGAAGGTGCTAGAAGGTTCCGAGTATTGGAAGAAAGAGTTAAGGCTTTGGAGGTCAAAGATGTTGTTAACCTGGATGCCGCAGACATGTGTTTGGTCCCTGACCTGGTGTTGCCTTATAAGTTCAAAGTGCCGCCCTTTGAAAAGTACATGGGAGATAGCTGTCCGAAGCAACATTTAAGGATGTTTTGTCGGAGAATGACTGCGTTTGTGCGAAATGACCAATTGATGATCCATTAATTTCAGTATAGTCTGACTGGGGCATCTTTGAGGTGGTATGTGTGTTGCACCCTAAAATTTGACCAACCGGGTCCCGTATCTGGTCCAATGTTTCGATGCATGACCGCATTCGCATCTGCATATCGCATACAGTGCATATTTTTCATTTGGTTTGATTTTATCGGGATCACAGCCCTCGTCTCGTGTTTCAGGTGTTTTTAATCAGTTCAGGTAAGTAGAATCGTATTTTTGAGCAGTCGTGCTATTCCAGGTGTTTTCAGCTCGCGCTGTTGTTTTTAGGGGTATTTCGGTGTCCGTTTATTTTTTACCGGCTATTTTGATGCGCTCTCGCAGTGTTATTTGATGTTCGGTGCTATTTTTGTTCCTTCGGGAATTATTGTGTTTTTCTGGATTTTATTGGCCATTATTAGGGTTTTAATCATTTTAGGATACTAATAATGTTGAATAGATTTTAATCATTTTTTTAGAATATTAATAGTTTGTTTTTAAATAGTTTTAATAGCTTTTAAATCATTTTTTAGAATAATATAGAATAATATAGATTTTTCTTTTATTAATAATAGATTTTTTTTAGGATATAATGTTTTAGAACAATAAATAATAGGGTTAATAGAAATTAAATGTTTTTCAATTTTAGATATAGATAATATAGTTTTTTTTATAGAATTTAAATAGAATTTCTTTTAAATAAATAGTTTAATAGTCCATTAGATTAGGTTTATTTGTTTTTCATATTTCATTAATCCATTTCAGTTTCCATTAGGGTCCGACTAATCACGTTCCATTAATCCATGTGTTAATTCAGTTTTCATTACTGATTAATTAGTCCAATCAGCTTCCTTAATCAGCATTTAATTAGTTTTTCAGTTTTATTCATTTTAATCCAGTTTTGTGGGTTTTTTTAATGATTTTCGTATTGGGCCCAATTGATGTGCAAGGCCCAGTTCAGAAAAGTCTAGAAGAGTCCAATTGCCAGCATATATATATTCATCGCCACGTGTTAAACTCAGAGGCTGGCCACATATCATATCCATCACGCTGCCACCTCACAACCCATTATCCCTCACTCTGCCACGCTACGCCAAGTGGCACGCATGCATTAAGCCTTCCCACTACCCATGCCAGGTGTCTGTGTCTGAACCACCACCGGTTGCATGGCCGGCGGCCATGCAACCACCGTAACCCACTCGCCGGCGATGTCCTCAACCAACTCCGGCCGCCCTACCCGTCACCGGAAAACCCTAAAATACTCAAAAAATTCCAGAATCCGATCAACCTTCATCTCTTTTACTCTCATCGTTTCTTCTCTGATCATTCTTCATCAACTTCTTTTCAATAATCATCATCTCCTATCAACTTCTAACTCCGATCATCAACAAGCCTCTAATCTTCATCATCTCAAGCAATCTCCATCAATGCTCATCAAGCCATCAAGAAGCACAATCATCAGCTTCAATCACCATCGCGTTCACCATTTCCCAGAATCGTCACCAAGTTCGTCATCGATAATTTTCCAGAACTTCATCAACTTCATCAACCTTCATCCCCCCAACGAACTTCATCATCCATCACCGATAACCATTCATCTTCTCCGATCGTACCTCCACCTTTAGAAAAATCTCCAGAATACTCATCTTCCTCAAACAATCTTCATCAGATCTTCATGAGCATTCCAGATTCTCGTCTTCTTCGTCCAGATCTCCATCTTCATCGCGCGTTCATCGTTCTCCAGACTCGTCAGATCAACAAGGTTCCTTCAAACCACGTCACCATAGATCTTCAATTAGGGTTTTGTTGGTATAGGTGGGTCAGGTATTTGGGCCTTGCTGAGCCCATTGGGATTTCTGGATTGAACCCTCCGTTTTTCCCATATTCCCCCCCCCCCCCTCCGTTTGGTGTCTGATTGGGCTAAGCCCAAGGTGATTGGGCAATGCACCCCCCGTTTCAGTATTGTGCCCCCTCCGTTTTTGCAGTAGCAGCTGCTGGGCTGGGCCCAGTTTGGTTTTTTTTGTCTTTGCTGCTAGCATACCCCCCATAACTGTAACTAACCCCCATCCCCTCTTGTGTTTTTCTTCTTTTTTTATTATTTCTTGTGTAAACATTTGATTAGTTTTAAGGGAAAAAGGAGGAAAAGATTGGAAAAAAAAGAGAAAAGAAAAAAGAAAAGAATATTGAATATGAAAAAAGAGAAAAAAGACATGGAAAAAAATATTGAAAAAAGGAAAAAGAATAGTTTGAAAAAAATATTGAAAAAATATCAAAAAGAAGATATGAAAAAATAGTAAAAAATATGGAGAAAAAGAATAAAGAAATATGTGAAAAAGAAATATTGAAAAAATACATAGAAAAAGAGGGAAAAAAAGATATGAAAAAATATATGAAGAAATATTTTAAAAAAGAAGAGAGAAAAATAGTTGGAAAAGAATAAAAAAATATTAGTATAGATTTAATATTTTTTTATAGATATTTTTTAGGAGTTTATTTTTCCAATTTTAGGATAGTTTAGAAGTCCACTTGTTAGGGGACTCTTTTCCAGTTGATTTTTCAGGATAGGATAGGATAGTATTTCCTAGGGGTTTATTTTTCAGTATTCGATCATTGTAACCATTTTTCAGAATGTTAATAAAACGAGATTTGAGTTGTGGTCCCGAAGTAGCCGAACTACAGCTGCTCTGATTTCTCGTACCAGACGAGAATATGTAGGCATAGGATGCGATATCCTAGCAAGCACACTAACTACTGATATTTTTGTTCTCTCGCTGCTGTGCGATCGAGACTTTCCCGCTGACGACTGATTGTTATCCCTTTTTCTCTCTTGCCCGAGTGCATTTGAGACCAGACCATAGTTTTTCCCATAGGTTCCCGTACCTGTAAAACCAGTTTGACTTCTCACTGCTGTGTGAGAATACCCTATTTAGCCGTAGTTAGCCTGAACTACGTAAAGCTATGATCTTCCATGCAGTGTGGAAGTACGTAGGCACAAGACGCGAAGTCTTGGCGAGCCAATTTCCCTGTAGTCCCGAACTACGTTGACTCTGACTTTCTCTCTCGAGAATACGTAGGCATAGAGTGCGACGCTCTATCGAGTCAATTCCCTTCCGTTTAGATTTAGTAGCCGTAGATAGATTGTTTGCATCCTTTAGACAACCCAAGTAAGCGTGGATCCCGTCGAGTACGACGGACGTGAGGGGTGCTAATACCTTCCCCTTACGTAACCGACTCCCGAACCCAGGTTTTGGTTGCGATGACCATACCTTTCCCCGTTTTTTGCGAGGTTTACTTCGAGCGTTTCCTTTCCCTCCGTTGGGATAAATAACGCATGGTGGCGACTCTTCTGTCAGCCGGCGCCGGTTTTCGCAGTAGCGACAGCTGGCGACTCTGCTAGGGACTGCGATAGTTCCCTATATGAGTCTGCTGGGGATCCAACGTCCCCTGGCTGCTAAGGACTGTGATAGTCCTTATGCATGTGGGATCCAACGTCCCCTAAGAAAGAGTCAATCCTAGCGCTTGTTTGCTTGTCTATTGGGGGTTTATTTATTGATATTATCTGTTGCTGTTGGGGTGTTACGGGTGTTCTATGATTGAGAGATAAGCCGGACCTGGGCTTGAGTGCACCTTAGACTTAGAGTAGAGATTAGTGGGCGCCTACCGGCTTTGCTTGTATTAGTGTCTCGCGAAATCTACACTCAGACGAGGTTCTTCTGGTTGGCCTCTTGTCCCACCCTTTGGGTGGCTCGGGTTGCTGGTTAGTTGGATTGTCGACTCTGGGAATCGATCATTTGGAAGTCAGCTAAGTGAGGCCTCTTCAAGACTTGATGATGCCACTCCTTCTGGGAATCGTATCGTCAGTTTTGAAAGTCTGTGACGCTGACGACCGCATAGGATGCCGTACCTTGTCAGATATAGGTCCACACCTGTGAGTGGGGGGGTTTTTTGCAGGAAACTTGACTTCCAACCTACCCGTTATTTTGGTCTCTCTTTAGAGCAAGCGTACTCCGTCAGCAGCGCAGTAGTATTCAGATTGTGTGGGGGCTGTGGTCCCGTTGTTTGCTGCATCTTGCATATCATGTGCATAACAGTGTTGCATCATATTGCATATCATACTCCAGTTAGCCAGAGTTCTGATCCAGCCTTTGTTTCCTGAAGGTGATTACCCGAAGATTGGACTGAGCAACTGTTGATTGTCAGAAGACGACCTAGGGGTTGAGTAGATTTGAGCAGAATCAAGCATCGAAGTCAGCTGAAGATTATTGGTAGCTATGTCTGAAGGCCATTTCCAGTCTCCTAACACTTTGACGGGGTTTACTATGACGTCCAACCCTCTGTATGATTCTATGGAAGACTTCCCGCAAGTGAACAACATTACTGCAGACCAAGTTGTACAGCCTTCTGTGGAGAACCGAGATCGACATGAGCAGTTTGTTGCCCGAAATGAACGTCCTCCTCCTGCTAACAATCAAGGTGTTGCTTTCCCTGGGATGAATTACCGAAGAGATATTCCAATGGCCAGGATGGTAGATCCAAGAGCTCTTGAGAAGGAGAGAAGACTCCAAGTGTTGGAAGAGAAAGTTGAAGCTTTGAAAGTCAAAGATGCTGTTAACCTGGATGCTGTAGGCATGTGCTTGGTTCCTGACCTGGTGTTGCCTTATAAGTTCAAAGTGCCGAAATTTGAGAAGTACACGGGAGATAGTTGTCTGAAGCTGCATTTGATGATGTTCTGTCGAAGAATGACTTCGTTTGTGCGAGATGACAAACTGATGATCCATTGCTTTCAAGATAGTCTGACTGGGGCATCTTTGAGGTGGTATATGCAGTTAGAGAGAAATCAGATTCAATCATGGATGGATTTAGCCAGAGCTTTTTTGAAGCAGTACGATTATAACCTAGACATAGCTCCCTATCGCATGCAGTTGCAAGAATTGTCTCAAGAGAACAATGAACCTATCAGGAAGTATGCTCAGAGATGGAGAGAATTTGCTGCTAGAGTGCATCCACCGCTGTTAGACCAAGAGTTGACAAGAATGTTTGTAGATTCCCTACAAGATCCGTACTTCGAAAGATTGCTCGGACTTCCATTAAGTTTCTCTGACGTGGTAGCATTAGGAGAACGCCTTGAGTATGCCATAAGAATTGGGAAAATTCAGATTACTTCAAATGATCAAGCTGGTGAAACTGAATATCCTTGTGACCATCAGAGTGAAGAAGGATTTGTGATCAATGCAGTCATGCCAAACGTTGAATATCCTCGAAGCGAATCAGTGAATTTTGTGGGTTCTTCATCTTATCAGAGATCAGTACCTCCTGTGGCTTGTTATACTGAACAGACAGCCGTGCCTGGGGCACCCTATCAGGAATCTTATGTCGCTTCCATTGCAAATCAGCGAACTCGTGGTCGAGGTTATCAGACTCAGCGTCAGAATCAGAACAGGCCTCGCAACAACTTGGAACGAAGGAAAGCTCATTTTCACCCAGTGCCTATGCCGTATAGCCAGCTGCTACCATCTTTGATCCAGAGTTCTTTGGTGGAATCGAAAGCTCTTAAGCCCGTTCCAGAACCTTACCCTCCTGGGTACAATCCCCACGTTCAGTGTGGTTATCATGGTGGCTCACAGGGGCATTCAACGGAAGATTGTAAAGCATTTCAGGCGAAAGTACAGCAGTTGATTGACCAAGATCGCATTTCTTTTCGAGAAGGATTTCTGTTTGTTCATCCCAACCGCTCAGCTGTCTAAGCTCGTAGACTCGGAAGGTATTCCCCAGCAAAAGCTAGTGATCCAGACAGGCAGGCGCCTCAGCATTGGCAGTCCTCAGACTTTATATCATTTGCATTTGTAGTTTCTTTTCTGTTAGTTACTACCTTCTTTTAAGCATTGTATGTTTCGAATGGTGATAATAATGAAGTGACTATGCATTTTTCTGAATTAATCATGTCGATGTCGCTCATTTACTACATTGCACTGACACTTGCATTTTATTCACTCCATTTTATCACTGTGACTAGCAAAGATTGGAGGGAGGATGATGAAACTGAACTCATAACCAATGATCGTATTGCTTTCAGATAAGACCTTACCGATGACGTACAAGGCATTGTTTCAAATTCCCCAAACACTGGAGATATAAGGAGTTAGTCCCTTGTTAACCACTTCGAGCCAGGAAGTAGAAGTTTTTTTCGGACTTTCAAACCCTCACATCTTAACCCGGGGCAGGGTAGCTGTCAGTTAGCTTGACCGAGCATTCAAGTCTTACAGAGGAGTGTTGTCTGTCGAGGACCAGTCAGTTTACACCTTTCAAGGGGTTAAACCTCACTAATCAGGAGTGAGACAGTTACAATCCTTTCGGAGCAATCAAGACAACCAGTGTCACACGACTTTGTTCCAAAAGAAGGAAATAAGAAAGCCCGCTAAGTAAAAAGAAAGAAAAAGCTGGAAAGCTAATACTTAGGCAAAAATCAGGGCATCCCGCTGGACTTCAAAAGAAAACGAAAAATCGAAAAGAACTCAAAAGGAGTCAGTCCAGGCAAAAATTAGGGAATCAAAAGAACGAAAAGAGGGGATATCAATAGAAAAGTTTTCCCCACCGAGTCACAAAGTCGTGTACACAGACACCGAAAACAAAGAAGGAGTAACTATCACTCTGGAAAAAACCTTGTGAATTCCTTAATAGTGGTTCTTACCATTCAACATACCTCTCGAAGAGGCGAGCGCTTGTTCCAGGTTAACTGAACCTTAGGATCAGAGAACATCACGTAGAAGGGGTGGGTACAAATCAAAATTTGAGCCGAATATCCTTTGTTTCACGAACCGTGAACCTGACCACGATACAACCCTTAAAAGACCTAATTGAGGTAGGGATATTCTGAAAACGCATTACGATAAGGTTGAGTAACCTGACTCCTTCTTGACTTGCTAGTCGCATCCTTGTTGTATTTTTCACTGACCACGTAAGCACTACGTTTGAACGTTGTTTCATTCGTCACTCACAATCATGACATGTAAACGAGTGACAGCTCAAATTTTTTCAAAATCTGCATAAACACTGCATTAGGATTACCATTCGTGAATAGACAATGTTAATTGCAGGTTAGTAGTTGACATGAAAGAAATTCCAACGGGGAATCGTCAAGCAGGACTGGATAATTCAGCAGTCTGAACCAAAATGGTGTATGTGGTGAAACCTGTGAATCAGGGGCATTGACTTCCAGTGAGTTCGGAATCAGCTAGTCTGAGGACAAGTCCCGAAGCTTCAGTTGATCAGGGGCAGTTTGTTTGAGAAGCAGTTGATCAAAAGGAATCTTCTCGAGAGCCAATCAGGGGCAATTATACAGAGCGCTGAGATCTGAGAACAGAGACTTCAGGTGAATAATCAGATCAGGTTAAGTCGCTAGAACACTCATTCAGGGGCAAGTCACTGCAGAGAATGTTGAAACCAACTGGGTTGATAGGGGTCTAATGGAGATTGAATTCTGTTGTCGTACAGATACCAGGGGCAAGTAATCTCGAGGTCGTCTCGTAGCAAGCTGTTCAGAGCAAGTATTCCCAAGAGTTAGATTGGGGCAAGAAGAGTTAGAATGGGGCAAGTTGTTCAAGCCAACCTTTTTATCCCCAGCTGAGTGCATTGGGGCAAGTTGTTCAAACCAGTCTGTTTATCCCCAGCCAGAGTGGAGTATCGGGGAATCGTGTCAATACCCTTATCGAAAACCTGATAAAGGCTGTGTTGTCGTTGGATCATTATCCTGCAGTTAAACCTGTTGCGTGTCAGTAACCAGTCGTTTCCAAAGTCCAGTTCTCGCCTGGAAAACCGGTAACCAGTTCTCGTCTGGCCCACCCTTCCGTAAGCATCAGTTCCCGTCTGGTGTAGTTTATTGTAAGCATTAGTTCCCGTCTGGTGTAGTTTATTGTAACCAGTTCTCGTCTGGTCACCGTTTCTTCAAGTGTTGTATCAGTTCTCGTCTGGTACATGTCATCGCGTAATCAGTTCTCGTCTGATCATCGTGTGTTTTAACCTATGTGTTATACCAGTTCTCGTCTGGTGTACGTCAGCTTTCAATCAGTTCTCGCCTGGTTGTCTATGCCTCAGTCTGTTATCCAGTCAGCCCCGTCTGATGTCCAAACCGAATCAATTTTCGTTCAATTTTCCTAACCTATTTTCCTATCAGTTCTCGTCTGGTAGTCTACCTTTGAATGCTAGTTCTCGTCTAGTATTTTCCATCTTGTTAATAACCCGTTGTTTATCTAGAAAAACCAAAAAAAATGTGTAAATACCCGATACAATAAGTTGACATGTTCCCCGATACGAAGCTCGAGTGATGCCAGTTCCCCGATTAATGAATGTTGTTAAATCAGAATTGCTACTCTTCAGCAGATGAAAGTTGCGTATTATCCCCGGAAGAGTCGAGATTGTATTTTACCCCGCATCAGAGTAGGATCAGGAGTATCCTCGGCAGATTAAGATTGATATCCTTGATAGTAAGGGCATTTCCAGCAGAGTGCTGCGCGCAATCAATCCCAGTTCGGGTCAATCCCCGCAGAGCACAATCAGTTGCCAATGGTTTGAAGGGAGCATCCCCAAGCAGAGTTGTTTTCTTTCCCCAGTGAAGTCGCCAAGCAGGTTTGCCTTTCCATTTCTCCAGCAGGACGGTTATCCCCAGCGGATTTGGTTTCCCTTTGCCAGCATTTATTTTGCTGAGATGGTTCTGTGACTTCGGTTCATCCCCAATAGAGTTGACGTTGCCTTCGGAATTTATTTTGCCAAGTGGTTTGCAGACCTGGTGTTCCCTGGCAGCTCGAGCCTGCATTAGCATTTGCATATATCGTCGTAGCATTTATACAAACATATAGCATAGCATGTCGTCTGGGTCTCGCATTTTCAAACAGAACGCATAGCATATTCATGTCATATAGGGCATTGCATCATTGCAAGCATATGCATTTCGAAACATGGACCAGGTTGGTTACCTCATTGGATTTTGAATTTGTTCACCTGCAGAGTTGTGTGGTTAAGCTTCTCGTCTTCCCCAGCGGAGTGATTTCTTCACATTTGGTTGTTACGTCAGCACGGGAAAGAAAAAACGAAGAAAGATTGACATATATCAGGTTTCTGAAGCTGCGACCTGTTGACATAATGGGTGTCGAGCAGTCGATTCAGAAGTTCCCCAGGAGAATTGTCCTCAAGTTCGCTGTGAACTGTGAGTTGACAGGATTTGATCCCATAAGAGAGATGGGAATCAAGTCGTTTGCTTTTCGAAGCATTATTCCAATACTTGTGGCGTCGCATAGGTGATGGGTGTTGAGGAGAAGAAAATTTATCAGATAATTGACCAGTTGTTGCCGTGACAACCAAACTTCAGTTTATTGGAGGCTATTCCTCAAGCAGTTTTGCAGTATATTCCCGCAGTTGGCAAATTTCAGGGTTTCATTTGTATTCAACCGTCATCTACCTTTGAATGTTTGAAGGCTGAGCGCTCTTCACCCATTCAGGTCGAAGACCCTTGAATAGGGGCAGCTGTTGCACCCTAAAATTTGACCAACCGGGTCCCGTATCTGGTCCAATGTTTCGATGCATGACCGCATTCGCATCTGCATATCGCATATAGTGCATATTTTTCATTTGGTTTGATTTTATCGGGATCACAGCCCTCGTCTCGCGTTTCAGATGTTTTTAATCAGTTCAGGTAAGTAGAATCGTATTTTTGAGCAGTCGTGCTATTCCAGGTGTTTTCAGCTCGCGCTGTTGTTTTTAGGGGTATTTCGGTGTCCGTTTATTTTTTACCGGCTATTTTGATGCGCTCTCGCAGTGTTATTTGCCGTTCGGTGCTATTTTTGTTCCTTCGGGAATTATTGTGTTTTTCTGGATTTTATTGGCCATTATTAGGGTTTTAATCATTTTAGGATACTAATAATGTTTAATAGATTTTAATCATTTTTTTAGAATATTAATAGTTTGTTTTTAAATAGTTTTAATAGCTTTTAAATCATTTTTTAGAATAATATAGAATAATATAGATTTTTCTTTTATTAATAATAGATTTTTTTTTAGGATATAATGTTTTAGAACAATAAATGATAGGGTTAATAGAAATTAAATGATTTTTCAATTTTAGATATAGATAATATAGTTTTTTTTATAGAATTTAAATAGAATTTCTTTTAGATAAATAGTTTAATAGTCCATTAGATTAGGTTTATTTGTTTTTCATATTTCATTAATCCATTTCAGTTTCCATTAGGGTCCGGCTAATCACGTTCCATTAATCCATGTGTTAATTCAGTTTTCATTACTGATTAATTAGTCCAATCAGCTTCCTTAATCAGCATTTAATTAGTTTTTCAGTTTTATTCATTTTAATCCAGTTTTGTGGTTTTTTTTAATGATTTTCGTATTGGGCCCAATTGATGTGCAAGGCCCAGTTCAGAAAAGTCTAGAAGAGTCCAATTGCCAGCATATATATATTCATCGCCACGTGTTAAACTCAGAGGCTGGCCACATATCATATCCATCACGCTGCCACCTCACAACCCATTATCCCTCACTCTGCCACGCTACGCCAAGTGGCACGCATGCATTAAGCCTTCCCACTACCCATGCCAGGTGTCTGCGTCTGAACCACCACCGGTTGCATGGCCGGCGGCCATGCAACCACCGTAACCCACTCGCCGGCGATGTCCTCAACCAACTCCGGCCGCCCTACCCGTCACCGGAAAACCCTAAAACACTCAAAAAATTCCAAAATCCGATCAACCTTCATCTCTTTTCCTCTCATCGTTTCTTCTCTGATCATTCTTCATCAACTTCTTTTCAATAATCATCATCTCCGATCAACTTCTAACTCCGATCACCAACAAGCCTCTAATCTTCATCATCTCAAGCAATCTCCATCAATGCTCATCAAGCCATCAAGAAGCACAATCATCAGCTTCAATCACCATCGCGTTCACCATTTCCCAGAATCGTCACCAAGTTCGTCATCGATAATTTTCCAGAACATCATCAACTTCATCAACCTTCATCCCCCCAACGAACTTCATCATCCATCACCGATAACCATTCATCTTCTCCGATCGTACCTCCACCTTCAGAAAAATCTCCAGAATACTCATCTTCCTCAAACAATCTTCATCAGATCTTCATGAGCATTCCAGATTCTCGTCTTCTTCATCCAGATCTCCATCTTCATCGCGCGTTCATCGTTCTCCAGACTCGTCAGATCAACAAGGTTCCTTCAAACCACGTCACCATAGATCTTCAACAACCCTGGTCATCGTATGGATCCATGATTCGTCAAGAAATCTTCAATAAACCTCAGAGTCTCCAGAGCGATTATCCTCCATCAAGATCTGCGCACGCAAAGATCTCAGAAGTTCGTCCAAGTCCTCATTGAAGGGTTCAATATCTTCAACAACACAAACTGGGGGATATTGGAGAAGCGAAAAATTGAACGGAGATTGATAGTGAGACAGAGAAAAATCCGAGAGAGAGTGAAGTCTTGAGAGAGGAGGGGTCTGAGAGGGTGAGAGCGGTGGTGGCGGCCATGAACAGTGTCCAGGAGAGGGAGATTGAATTAGGGTTTTGTTGGTATAGGTGGGTCAGGTATTTGGGCCTTGCTGAGCCCATTGGGATTTCTGGATTGAACCCTCCGTTTTCCCATATTCCCCCCCCCCCCCTCCGTTTGGTGTATGATTGGGCTAAGCCCAAGGTGATTGGGCAATGCACCCCCCGTTTCAGTATTGTGCCCCCTCCGTTTTTGCAGCAGCTGCTGGGCTGGGCCCAGTTTGGTTTTTTTTGGTCTTTGCTGCTAGCATACCCCCCATAATTGTAACTAACCCCCATCCCCTCTTGTGTTTTTCTTCTTTTTTTTATTATTTCTTGTGTAAACATTTGATTAGTTTTAAGGGAAAAAGGAGGAAAAGATTGAAAAAAAAAAAAAGAGAAAAGAAAAAAGAAAAGAATATTGAATATGAAAAAAGAGAAAAAAGACATGGAAAAAAATATTGAAAAAAGGAAAAAGAATAGTTTGAAAAAAATATTGAAAAAATATCAAAAAGAAGATATGATAAAATAGTAAAAAATATGGAGAAAAAGAATAAAGAAATATGTGAAAAAGAAATATTGAAAAAATACATAGAAAAAGAGAAAAAAAAAAGATATGAAAAAATATATGAAGAAATATTTTAAAAAAGAAGAGAGAAAAATAGTTGGAAAAGAATAAAAAAATATTAGTATAGATTTAATATTTTTTTATAGATATTTTTTAGGAGTTTATTTTTCCAATTTTAGGATAGTTTAGAAGTCCACTTGTTAGGGGACTCTTTTCCAGTTGATTTTTCAGGATAGGATAGGATAGTATTTCCTAGGGGTTTATTTTTCAGTATTCGATCATTGTAACCATTTTTCAGAATGTTAATAAAACGAGATTTGAGCTGTGGTCCCGAAGTAGCCAAACTACAGCTGCTCTGATTTCTCGTACCAGACGAGAATATGTAGGCATAGGATGCGATATCCTAGCGAGCACACTAACTACTGATCTTTTTGTTCTCTCGCTGCTGTGCGATCGAGACTTTCCCGCTGACGACTGATTGTTATCCCTTTTTCACTCTTGCCCGAGTGCATTTGAGACCAGACCATAGTTTTTCCCATAGGTTCCCGTACCTGTAAAACCAGTTTGACTTCTCACTGCTGTGTGAGAATACCCTGTTTAGCCGTAGTTAGCCTGAACTACGTAAAGCTCTGATCTTCCATGCAGTGTGGAAGTACGTAGGCACAAGACGCGAAGTCTTGGCGAGCCAATTTCCCTGTAGTCCCGAACTACGTTGACTCTGACTTTCTCTCTCGAGAATACGTAGGCATAGAGTGCGACGCTCTATCGAGTCAATTCCCTTCCATTTAGATTTAGTAGCCGTAGATAGATTGTTTGCATCCTTTAGACAACCCAAGCAAGCGTGGATCCCGTCAAGTACGACGGACGTGAGGGGTGCTAATACCTTCCCCTTGCGTAACCGACTCCCGAACCCAGGTTTTGGTTGCGATGACCATACCTTTCCCCGTTTTTTGCGAGGTTTACTTCGAGCGTTTCCTTTCCCTCCATTGGGATAAATAACGCACGGTGGCGACTCTTCTGTCAGCCGGCGCCGATTTTCGCAGTAGCGACAATGTGCAGTTAGTGAGTAATCAGATTCGATCATGGGTGGATTTAGCCAGAGCTTTCGTGAAGCAATACGATTACAACCTGGATATGGCTCCCAGTCTCGTACATCTGCTAGAATTATCTCGGGCGGGGAATGAATCATTCAGAGGGTATTTACAAAGATGGAAAGAATTGGCTGCTAGTGTTCAACCACCGCTTCAAGAAAGAGAAATGGTTGACATCTTCTTGGGTACTCTGAAAGGCCATTATTATGACAAATTGTTCGGTTGTACAAGATTTGTGGGCCTGATGAGAATGGGGGAGCTTGTTGAGAGAGGACTCAAGAGTGGAAAGCTTCGAGATGCTCCTTATATCCCAGTTGATAAGACTGAATCAGTGGTCAGTTCTCAAGATGAGTGGGAAGAAGGAAATGATGTCGTCTCAGAATCTCTAGCATCTCAGGATCGGTTTTCAGACACTTCAAGTCAACGGTCATCCTGTCGTCGATCGCGTCAGCACGCCCAACAAAGACCAAGGAAACCTGAAAGGCAGTTTACTCAGCTACCGGTGTCGTACAGTCAGTTGTTGCCAGATCTGGTCAGAGGTGGATTGATAGTGCCGAAAGAGACTAATCCAGTGATTCCACCGTATCCTCCCGGTTTTGATGCCAGCGCCCGCAGTGAGTACCATGCTGGGGCACAGGGGCATTCAACGAATAATTGTAAGGTGCTCAGAAGCCAGGTTCAGGATCTGTTGGACTCTAATCGGATTTTCATCGCGCCCCAGGGTTTTGTTCAGATTAACGATTCTCTGTCATCCAGTTGTGTGGGTTCGTCAGTTAATGTCATGAAAGACTCCACGGGAAGTGTGTGTTCTGAAGATTGTCAAACTGAGAGTTCAGTTGAATATGGGAGAAGTTTCTAGAAGTTTATGTGTCGGGTGACGCGTCTGTTTTCTCTGCTCAATCCGTTTAGCTTTTGTGCACTAGTGTTTGCTGACCACCACCAGGATTGTTGGCTGGGATCATTGTATTCGTACTCATTTGTGCTTACGTGCTGCTTTGTTGGTTATACATGTGTGGGAGATGTTCATCTGTGTGCTTATAGCTTGAGTTTCTCTTTGTCTTGTCATGAATATGTGTTTGCTTTCTGCATTGCATTATCATTTAACAGGTACATCAGAACCATGGGTCTTATTTCCTCATCGTCCAGTTTGTTGCAGGAATTCCTTCAGAGATATGGAACACAATCAGGTTGAATTGATTGAAGTCCGAAGCCAGCTGGGACAGATGATGAGAGACATGCAAGAGATGCGTCTGGAGCAGAAGATCCTCAAGGAGGAAAATAGTCAGCTGAAGACCCAAATGAGCTTGATCATGGAAGTAGTCAAGAAGGTGCTTAGGAAAGAGGATGACCGGCTATCCGAAGCCGCGGTGAAGAAGCTCGTGCCACCTGTGCCTGTGGAACCTGAGCAACAGCAACAAAAGATACACCCGGCTCAACGGAGGATTCAGGAGGGGAAGCCAAAGAGGATATTTGAGGCGCCACCTACAACGTATGCTGAGCTCTTTCAGACTTTATTGAGGTTCAAGATGGTTGAAAAGAGAACGTTGGGCTCACCCACAAGAGCGCTTCCTTATGGGTTCGATGCCAGTAAGTAATGTGAGTTTCATTCTGGGGCACTCGGACACGACATCGAGGGTTGTCATGCTTTTAAGCACAATGTTCAAGACCTGATTGACTCGCAAGATATTGAATTCACGCCAAGCGGTGTAGCTGTACGTACTGGTCCTACCTCCGTTGATGCTAAGATGATGGATGTTTCTAAAGCTGCAGTAGGTCAGAAGCGTATCCTGGACTCCATGGTGCCAGAATCTCCATGCCCGCAACTGTTGCCTATTCCTGGGGCAGATCTGAGAAAGAAGATGGCTAAGCATAAGGAGTGCCTTAATCAGTGCGGTGAAAGTCAAGAAACCGATGTTGTATTTACTACGAAGGTTGTTCAACAGTCAGCCCGATACCAGCAACAACAGCAACGATCTCAACAGTGGAAAAGACAGCAGCATACCAATCAGCGAAAAGCTCAAAATCAGAGGCCGGTGAGGGTATTTAGTATGCCTCTGATGCCGTATGTCGAACTTCTTCAGGTGTTGCTACGATTGCAGTTGGTTGAGAAGAGGAAGTTAGCCCCACTGACAGGTACGCCTCCAGCAGGGTATAATATCCTTGAGCGTTGTGATTTCCATTCAGGAGCACAGGGGCACAACATTAAAGATTGTCTGGCCTTCAAGCACAAAGTGCAGGACCTACTTGATAGTGCAGCTATCAACTTCGGGCAGGAAGGGCCCAAAATCATCTGAATGAGGAGGAGGGGCTCTATAATTTGGTTGGGTTAGCATCGAGGTGTCTCTAATAATTGATTGTGAAGATGGCTGGTTCAGCAGCAGGACAGATGTGAAAGCCCGATTCTCGGAAGCTGGCATTTTTCTTTGTTTTATCTTGTCATTTCTTTACATTTGTAGTTTCTTTCCTGTTTAAAATGCAATCTCGCTTGTAAAACTGGTTGTTTTCTTTCAATTGATGATAATGAAATAAATATGCATGTTTTGATTAAATCCATTCGTGTTCACTATTTGTTTTTTGCAAATGTCCAATGCTTGGTTAAGAAGGATCCGGGGAGGATGACGAAAATGAACGACAGGCAACTTCCGATATTGTATGCTTTTGAGATAAAACCTGCTGATGATGTACAGGCATTGTTTCAAATCCCTAAACACCGGTGATATAAGGAAGATAATCCCTTGCCAACCCCTTTGAGCCTAGTAGTAGGAGTTCTTTCTGAAAACGAAAAACCCTCGATCTTTAACCTGGGGCAGGGTAGGTGTTAGCTAATTTGGCCGAGCGTTCAAATTGCAAAAGGAGTGTTCGTTCGAGGATCCATCACACCTCTAGAGGTCGTGCCTAAAAAACCACAATGGTTAAATCAAGAGTGAGACAGTCACATTATTCTCCAAAGAGTCAGACAACCAGCGTCACACGACTTGTTCGAAAGAAAAAAGAGAAAAAAGAAATCAAAAGCCCGCTAAGTCAAAACTTCAAAGCAAATGACTTAGGCAAAAATGAGGGCATCCCGCTGGACTTAAAGAATCAAAAGAAACTCAAAAGGAGTCAGTTCAGGCAAAAGTTAGAAAAGAAAAAAGATGAAAGGATGACAAAATAAAAAATCCTCGGACAAATACAAGTCGTGTGACCTCAAATGTCAAAGACGAAGAACGAGTGGCTGTCACTCCCAAAAACTCAAAAGTTTCTCGAATTATCACTCCTATCTTTCAGCCTCTGAGAGGTGAGCGCTAAGGTCGAATTAGCTGAACGTAGGATGGAAGAACATCAAGAAGAATGGGTGGGTTAAAATAAACTTTGAGCCTTTATCCTTTCTTTCAAAACCGTGAACCTGACCACGTTATAACCTTCAAAAGTCCTAATTGAAGCAGGTTGTTTCGAAAGCATACTTCGGTAAAGGTCGCGTCGATTCTGACTCCTGAAAGGGTTCTTCTTACCATGTTGGTACTGATGTTGATATTCTTGATAAATGTTTTGTGCATTATATGCCATAAACTGTTTTTTCCTTTTCCCAGTGAACAGATTGGATGTCAAAGCTGTCATATGTGTTGCATTAATATGTCTTTTACACAGAACAACTTGTTTTACTTGCGAGTAAGCGCTTGACAGCATGAGAGTTTTCTGCAATGGAGGGTATGGACAGGATAGAATGCAGAACGCCCGAATGTTCCAAGAGCAGGGGCAAGCTATTATCGTGATCCCCAGTCAGGTCAGCCTTTCGAAGTCAGTTATCATGGGGCAATCAGGTTGAGATTCGGTGAATATGTCGTAGTCAGGGGGACTACTCTGAATCAGATAATCAGGAGCAAAGTCGTTGCAGTCAGGGGCAGGCCATCGTAAGAGCGCAGAAGTTATTCTTTATTCAAGAAGCATCTGATGTAAGGTATCCCTCCGAAGTTCAGAACGCTGGGGCATTTCATATCAGACCATCAGGGAACAGATTTGCAGATTTCCTTTCGAGGACTATCCCCACAGAGGCCCCGTAGGCTGGGGCATATCAGAAGCGAAGGGATTATTCTGCTCCGTATCATCAGGGTTATTCAGAGCTATTCGAGCAGATTCAGCCCATTTTTCAAGAGCGAGGCGAATGTTGGGAAGTCGTGCTACTCTCCCTTGACTCTTCAACTAGAAAGCTGTGTATCCAGACAGAATGTTTTCCAGCGTCAGTTGTACCTGACCCATCACATATAGCCTAAGAGTCTGAATCAATGCTGGCGATCACTGTGAGGCTCATCCGTGTTGGCGCATCAGTTTCCAAATCCAATCGTCATCAGTACGCGGGAAGACCCTGTCTATTTTCTCCAGCAAAGTCCAATTTTTCATTGGCACGGGTAAGCTATCCCCAGAGAAGTCCAATCATACTTGGCACATCTGCTATTTCACAGCAGAGTTATACTCCCCAGCAGGGTGTTACTTCAACGAGGTGTTTGGTTAAGTTCCCAGTTTCCCCAGCGGAGTGGATTTCACTCTTCCAACATTTATTTTGCTGGAATGATTCTGTGATATTCGGGTTATCCCCAGCAGAGTTGGCTTCGTCTTCAGCATTTATTTTTGCTGAAGTGGTTTTCTGTACCCGACTTTCTCCTGCAGCTCGAGCCTGCATTAGCATGTTGCATGTCATCATATTTGCATCATACTTGCATTTCATTTTCAAAATGCGTAGCATTTCCATCCTGAATGGAGCATTACGTCATAGAAAAAGTCAAGCATATGCATATGCATACGATGCATAAGCCAGGTTTTTTTATCAGCCTCGTATGGCGCGTGAATTATGCTGTGATCAGTTCAGGGGCATTCATCCAGCAGCAGTGTTCAGATAGTTCAGCAGATTATTTGTATTTCAGATCAAACAACAGTTATGCTTTGATCAATCAGTCATCTGGTATCGACAGACTTTTCTTCCCGTCAATTCATATTGACGATGTGTTCCTCCAATAAGTGGATTTCTCCGTCTATCATTAGACGTCTTGAGTTCGAAAGTGGCTTTCTTACCGTCTATCATTAGACGATGAAAAGCTTCGGGTGATTTTTTTTCAGTAGGGTTTCAAGATGGGGTTTCTCTAAGTGGCTGTTTCTTTCCGTCTATCAGTAGACGATGTGAAGTTTCAGATGAGTTTTCAGCGGGTTTCTTATTGTCAGATCATACAGATGGTGTGTTTCCCCAGCGAATCTTCTCCGGATATCTGTAGATGTTGAGGGGTTCCAAAGCGATCTTTCGGATAGTGGTTTTCTTTCTGTTTATCGGATGAGATGACATTTCAAGAGAGTTTTCCTGATTGTTGATCCTTATTGACAACATGGCTCTTTGAAGGTGGTTTTCTTCCCGTCGGTTCTTACTGATGATGTGGCCCCTTTAAGGATACTGTTCTTTCCATCAAGTCCCGTAGACGACAGGATTCTGAAATTTGAGGGATGGTGTTGAAGTGGATTAAGGGTGTCTTCCCGTCTACCTTTAGGCGATGTGAGTATCGATTTTGGGTGTCTTCCCGTCTATCATTAGACGATGTGAGTATTGAATTTGTTCCTTCGGGATTATGGGTGTCTTCCCGTTTATCATTAGACGATGTGAGTATTGATGATGTTTCCTTCGGGATGGGTGTCTTTCCGTCTATCCTTAGACGATGTGAGTATTGTTTTTTTTCCTTCGGGATTATGGGTGTCTTCCCGTCTATCATTAGACGATGTGAGTATTGAATTTGTTCCTTCGGGATTATGGGTGTCTTTCCGTATATCTTTAGACGATGTGAGTATGGATTCAGGGTGTCTTCCCGTCTATCCTTAGACGATGTGAGTATTGATGAATTTTTTCCTTCGGGATTATGGGTGTCTTCCCGTCTATCCTTAGACGATGTGAGTATGGATTTTGGGTGTCTTTCCGTCTATCCTTAGACGATGTGAGTATCGATTTGGGTGTCTTTCCGTCTATCCTTAGACGATGTGAGTATGGATTTTAAGGGTGTCTTTCCGTCTATCCTTAGACGATGTGAGTATTGATTCTTCCTTCGATTTGGGTGTCTTCCCGTCTATCTTTAGACGATGTGAGTATTGAATGTTTCCTTCGGGATGGGTGTCTTTCCGTCTATCCTTAGACGATGTGAGTATTGATTCTTCCTTCGATTTGGGTGTCTTCCCGTCTATCTTTAGACGATGTGAGTATTGAATGTTTCCTTCGGGATGGGTGTCTTTCCGTCTATCTTTAGACGATGTGAGTATATTTCTCCTCCTGTCAATCAGTAGACGATGTGAGAGGATCAGGTGTTTTGTTGCAACCCTCGGGTTTGTTATATGGGGTATCACGCGGGTAACTGGCGTTACAATCAGGAGTTCTTTATCATATGATTGATCAGTTTGTCGCCATAACGACTGGACTCGGTTTTAGATTTTATTCCCCAAGCAGTTTTACAGTATAGTCTCACGGTTGGCAAATTTTCGGGTTTTATGGGTATTCAACCGTCTCGTACCTCTGAATGTTTGAAGGCTTAGTGCTCTTCAACCCTTCAGGTCCAAGTCGCTTGAATAGGGGCAGCTGTTGCACCCTAAAATTTGACCAACCGGTTCTCCTATCTGACTCATGGTTTAAATTCATATTCACATATCAGATGCAGGACATTTGTGCACAGACAGAGGATGGCAGGGTTACAGTTTGGGTTTCATTTACCAGATATTTCAGATCCAGTCTAGATAATCAGGGTTTTATTTTCGGGAAATTGTGCGCTCCTCGGTGTTTGCAGCTCACATGGTGGTTTTTGGGATATTCTGATACCAGGGGTTTACTGTGTGCTTCGATCTGGTCTCGCGCTATCTTTTATGATTGGTCATTTGCCTCTGTCTGCCTTTTTTTTAAGATTTAATAGCCTTTTGTGGATTTTAAATAGGCTTTTTAGATTTTTTTAGGATTTAAATAGATTTTTTAACTTTTTTTAATAGTTTAAATCTTTTTTTTAGAGCTTTATAGAATTTTTAATAGATTTAATAGTTTTTTAATCATTTTTTAGAATAAAATGGATTTTAAGTAGCTTTTAAATGTTTTTAGAATAATATAGAAAGAATATAGTTTTTTCTTTTATTAATAATAGAATTTCAATAGATATTATAAATAATGTAGATTTTATTAGAAGTAGTAGAGTTTTAATGAATTTTTTTTAGATAATAAGAGTCATTAGGGTTTTATTTTTAGACATAGACTCTAATCTAGATAATAAGAAAATAATGGTCTTTTTTTTTCATTAGTTTAGAGGTTAGTGGAATTATTAGAGATTTATTAGTTAGAGTTTAATATTGGTTAAGTTTTAATTGCATTTTTTAGAATTAATTAGGATAGATTAGTTTAATTGTCATTTAGATTTAATTAGTCAGGTTTTAATTAGCTAATTAGGTTTAAATCTTTGTTTAGTTAATTAGGTTTAAGGTTTAATTAGTTGTTAATCATTTTTCATTAATCAATTTTAATTCAGTCAGATTTTGGGGTCCAATTGGTTTTTTCGTGGGCCCAGCAGATTTTTTTGGAGGCCCAGAATGCATTCAGTCCGTTTTTGGTCATTTGCAGTCCAGGAAGTGACACTTGTCAGCATAAAAGCTGATCCACGCGTGCAAAGCAAACGGACCCACCTCACAACTCTGGCCCCCTCTCTCACCGACACCTCCACGCCACGTGTAGCGCATGCTACGACTCTCTCCACTAACCTCGCCACGCGTCCACCTCCCAGCACCCCTCATCTCTCACCGGAAACTCCCCTGACCGGCATGCAAATCCGGTGAACTCCCACCGCCGGCCACCCTAATGCCCTCCGGCCACCGTAACAACCCACCGAAACTAATTTTTTTACCCAGAATCCTCCCCTCTTCTTCTTCCTCCCCCTTCCTCCTCCGTCCACCTTCATCACCAACTCGTCGGAGAATTCATCCGTGACCGGAAAATTCAAAGAATCTCCAGAAGTTCCTCGCCATTCAAGATTCAAGAACGATCTCCCTAATCTTCAAGTGAACTCCCCAGAAAGCCTCCATCTGTGTTCATCGTGTTCTTCACGTTTTGCAGATCCCTTCATCCAAGAACTCCCTAGAATCTTCATAAAGCTCAACAAAGTTCTTCACCAAGCTTCAGATTTGCCAGAAAATTTCCAGAAACACAAAGAAACGACTTCATCGCAAACCAACAGGTCCTTCAAGATCGTCACAACTCCGTTCGTCGCCATCAACGCCTTCAAAGATCTTCACGCGTTCCTTCATCAACGACATCCAACTTCCTGTTTCCTTCTTCTCTAAACTCTGTTCTTTGCATGCGTTAGGGTTCAACCTTGAGATGATTCAGGTTCAACTTTGAGGCTGTGAGATGATTCGTTAGGGTTAGTCTTTTGAGATGTATTTGAAGTCTCAATTGGTGATAACAATGGTTTCTCAGAGTGATCGTTGATGCTTATTTTGAGATTGGTTTGTTTGGTTGAGATTAGGGTATTGGTCGTTTCAGAGAGGGTTTGAGGAAGATGAGAGAAATGGCTAGGGTTTAGTTTGGGTGAACAGTGACCAGAAGTTTAGGGAAGAAGGTATGGTTTTGTTTGTTTGGCTAGTTGGATTAGGGTTGGGTCCAAGGCCCAAATTGGTTTTGCTGATATCACATACCCCATTTACTCGTCCCCCCCCCCCTGCGTGAGAGGAGTGGTGAGGGTTTGTCTGGGCTTAAGCCCCATTGTTGGGCGCACCCCCCTTGTGCGTAAGCCCAATTGGAAGCAACTAGGATTAGTACTATTCGCACCCCCCCTGTTTGTTTTATTTTCTTCTTCTTTTTTATTTCCTTGTTTTCATGCATGTTAGAAGAAAATTCCTAAAAAATAGTAGATTTGATCAAATAATTCCATTCTTTTTTCTATATGCTCATGATTCAATGTAGAATTTTATAGTACAAAAGCATTAGCTTAATCATGCATTTTCATTTTAATTGCATTTTTTACATGTTTATTGATTTTGAAGTGTATTTTGTGGATATGTCTGCCTTGCTGATTTTATTCCTACCACTTGGTATTGGATTTTGCTCTAGTTTTTTAGTATGTTATATTAGACTAATGCATGTTCCCCATAGGATTTTTGTGGATTTTTTAGAGATTGATGGATATTGTTTTAGGGTTAGAGAATAGAAACCTAATGACTTGCTGGTTAACCCTTGACCATTCGTATATTAGGGATTGTTTAGTAGCCTTAGAAGTTGACTTAGGCTTTGAGATTTGATCTTGGGATCATAGAGACATGTAGTTTTCCCCTAGATTTTTGGTAGATTTTTGTAGGGTGTTCTGTTATTTTTGGCTGAGCTTGAGAATAGGAGAAGGCTTGAGGGCTTCTGACTTTGAAGTTCAACTGTGGTTGAACTTCAGAGATAGTTTCTTTTGGGTTGAGAGCCTGTGGTTTCTTCTTGAGGATGGAGGCTGGATGAAGTCTTGTTGGAGCTTGCAGGGATGCATAGATTGAAGACCTAGCCTAAGAGTTTGCTCTCTTTCTGTGAGGTTCGAGATCCTGAAGTTTGAGGGAAATTTATGGTACTTTCTTGAGGAAGGCACTATGGATGTCTTTCATTCTTTCTTCTCACCTCTTTCTCAAGTATCCAATGATGTTGGAGCCTTCATGTGAGTTTAGTTTCTCCTGAGGAGGAATGTAAACTGATCACAGTTGTTGAGCCACATGGGATACGATTCCTAAGTGGAAGTCCCCTAGTATTTTCCTGAGGAAGGCACTATGGGTCTGTTCACTTAGTTCCCTTAGTTCATCTAGGATTTCTCAAGTATCCAATGATGTCGGAGCCTTCATGTGAGTTTAGTTTCTCCTGAGTAGGAATGTAAACCGATCACAGTTGTCGAGCCGCATAGGATATGATTCCTGAGTGGTAACCTCCTGGTACTTTCCTGAGGAAGGCACTATGAGTTTGTCTACTTAGCTCCCTTTCTTTGGTAAGCTTGTTTTGAAGCCTGAAGACTGGGATTGATTTCTCTTGTGTAGGGTTTTGATTAGGGCTTTGCTCAGGGGTTTGATTAGGGTTTTGCTTAGGGGTCCTGCTCAGGGTTTTGGTTTAAGTTTTGGATAGGAGTTTGTAGGTTGGATTGTCTTCTCTTGTGTAGGGTTTTGCTTAGGGTTTTTGCTTAGAGATTTGATTAGGGTTTTGCATAGGGCTTTGCTCAGAGGTAGATTAGGGTTTTGTTTTAGGGTTGTTTAGGGGTCCTGCTCAGGGTTTTGGTTTAAGTTTTGGATAGGAGCTTGTCAGGATGGTTCGCCTTCTCTTTGTGTTGTTTGACTTGTGTGGTGCTGTGCTGCATTAGACTTAGGGGTTCATTTAGATATTTCTGAGGTAGGTGCATCTTAGAAGTAGGCTTGGTGTGCATGAGAAGTTGAGGTGGTCCTCCTTCTGCTTGTTTGTTATTGAGTGGCTTTGCTTGCTGGTATTTGGTAGAGCTGAGCTCCCTTACCTCTGTGGTTTGCGGCCTTTGTGCCTTGTTTGTTTGTTTGTTTGTTGCATTCATGCATATTTCCAGTATTTCTTTACTTTGCAGTTGATTCCTGTTTGTTGTTTAGTCCTGTTGCCATGATCCCTTAGGAGCTCTAACTTCTCCGCTGCGGAGGGGTTATGATAGATATTAGGATGGTCAACCAAGCATGATAACATTAGGTAGATTCCCCTTTTCAACCATAGTTTTAGGGTGTCTCTTTCCTTTCTCAGCAATAGAAGCACTTGAGTAGCTTGTGTCGTAGTTAGCCGAACTACAGCTGCTCTGATTTCTCGTACCAGACGAGAATATGTAGGCATAGGATGCGATATCCTAGCGAGCACACTAACAATTACCCCTTTGTTCTCTCGCTGCTGTGCGATCGAGACTTTCCCGCTGACGACTGATGTTACCCTTTTTTTCTCTTGCCCGAGTGCATTTGAGACCAGACCGTAGTTGTAGGTTCCCGAACCTTTGAAGCCAGTTTGATTTCTCACTGCTGTGTGAGAACCCCCTGTTTAGCCATAGTTAGTCGAACTACGTTTGCTCTGATCTTTCATGCCGTGTGGAAGTACGTAGGCACAGGATGCGATGTCCTGGCGAGCAACCTCCCCCCGTCTAGACGTAGGTAGTCGAACTACGTTGACTCTGACTTTCCCATTGCACGAGGGAGTACGTAGGCCCAGAACACCGTATGTTCTGTCGAGTCCTGTCCTTTCCTTTTCTTTTCAGACTGACCATTAGCGTAGATAGATAAACACACCCTTTTCCTTATAAACACCAAGCGTGGATCCCGTCGAGTACGACGTACGTGAGGGGTGCTAATACCTTCCCCTTGCGTAACCGACTCCCGAATCCAAGTTTTGGTTGCGATGACCATACCTTTTCCCGTCTTTGCGAGGTTTACTTCGAGCGTTTCCTTTCCCTCCTTTGGGATAAATAACACACGGTGGCGACTCTTCTGTCAAGCCGGCGCCGATTTTTGCATTAGCGACAGTTACGCAAGGGGAAGGTATTAGCACCCCTCACGTCCGTCGTACTCGACAGGATCCACGCTTGCTTGGGTTTACTACGGGTGAAAAACAATCTATCTACGACTGCTAAATCTAAACGGAAAGAAATTGACTCGATAGAGCGTCGCACTCTATGCCTACGTATTCTCATTAGAGAAAATCAGAGTCAACGTAGTTCGGGAAACTACGGGTTAGTTGCTCAGCAAGACGTCGCGTCTTGGGCCTACGTATTCTCTTCAGAGAAATCAGAGCATGACGTAGTTCAGGCTAACTACGGCTAGACAATGTGTTCTCGGTCACACGGGGGTGAGAGATTAAGTTGACGATACTAGCGTACACATTCTAGCAGTTAGGTGGACGCTGCTCGACCATTGGAGACTTAGGCGTACCTGTTTGCGGTAGAACGGACGTAGTATGTCGGGTTTAAAGGTATGGGAACCTACGGGAACTAGAACTACGGTCTGGTCTCAAATGCACTCGGGCAAGAGAAAAAGATAACATCAGTCGTCAACGGGAAAGTCTCGATCGCACAGCAGCGAGAGAACCAAAAGGTTAGTTGTTAGTGTGCTCGCTAGGATATCGCATCCTATGCCTACATATTCTCATCAGAGAAAGTCATAGCAGCTGTAGTTCGGCCTAACTACGGGTGGAACGGAGACCACAGCACAAATCTCATTTTATTAACATTCGGAAGAAATTACAATGATTGAGTACAAGAAAATAAACTCCTAAAAAATCCTATCCATCTATCATGGAAAATCTAATGAAAAATAGTCCCCTAACAAGTGGACTTTTAAATCTACTTCTAAAAGTGTAAAATGAACTCTATGAGAGATTATATATCCTAAAAATAAAATATATCCTAAAAGAAAATATTAAAAAAAACTATTAGCTAATATAATATTTCTCTATATTTTTATACTTTTCTTTCTATTACATATTCTTTTTCTTTCTTTAAAAAATCTAAACAAAAGAATATAAAAAAAAATAAAAAAAATAAAAGGAAAGAAAGATACAAGGGGGGTGCAAACTGCTCAGCCAGGGGTAAGGCAGCAAAACAATAGGCAGAACTGTTAGGGCCCAGCCCAATAAGAAATTCAGACAAAACAAATAAAAGAGCAGGGGGGTTCATGGCCGAATCGGGGGGTGTGATCAGAAATTGTTCGTAGTGGGCCTAGCCCAATCAACCAAACCATAACAAAAACAGAAATGGAGGGTGAATGAAGAAAACGGGGGGGTGTACGGATGGAAAACAAACGGGCCCGGCCCAATCCAATACGCGGACTCCTTTCTTCCTCATTCCAGCTTCAGAAAAAACCCTAGGTTCCCCATACTACTGTTCACGGCGCCGTCCCAAACTCTCCTCTCCAACATGCGCTGTCACCTTCTATCTCTCTCTCGTTCATCAATCCCTTTCTCAGTTCGTCCTCTCACCATCCTCTTTCAGTCTCTCGATCTCATCTTCGTTTCTCCCTCACAATACCTCTATCAAACTCCACCTTCTTTTAATTGATCCTCAAAAAGAAAAAAAAAGAAAACTATGTTGAAACCTGGATAAAGTGAACCCCTGGATGCATGTGAAAATTTGGACCGATGATGATTGTTATGGAGATTCGCGGCGAGATGAAGATCCTGAGAGATCTAAGGATCTTGTTCGTGGTTTGAAGACGCGATGAGGATTCCGGCCTTGACGTTGGAGTTCTTGAAGATTTGATGACGAACCTGATGAACACCACACGAGTTCTTCCAGATTCTGGAAACAATCGATGAAGCTCAACACGAATCTTGATGATTGCCTGAAGATTTCTGGAGGAAAAAAGATGAATTAGGATGATCTATGAAGTTCTAAGAAGATTATTGATGAATCTGGTGGATACTTGATGGAAGGAGTTTGGATCGGAGACAAATTTACGGATCGGGAAGTTAGATGATGAAGATCTGATGAAGATCTTGAATCCACATGTCGATTTCGTTGAATCTTGGATGAATCTGGCTGTAGCTTCCTGGAAAATGTTCGAAGAACAACTTGAAGGAGTGATGAAGGTTCTTCGTTTCTGGAGAATGATGAAGGTTCTTGCCATGAACTCAACAAAGAATATGCAAAGAACTCAACGATGATCCTGAACGAGTTGGTGAAGATTCGCATGAATCTTGATGAAGTTGCACGGATCAGAGAACGGATGAAGGTGGTTGATGGAGTATGATGAATTTCTGGAAAACGGATGAGAAGATCTTGATGAAGATCTTGAGTTTCTGATGAGTTTTCTGGTGACGATTTGTGAACTCCGGCGAGACTTTGGCCGCGTGCACCCCCGTATGATTCTGCCGTTGAGTTTTTTCCGGTGTTTGCATGGGTTTCGGTGAGGTCTCCGGCGAGGGGGGAGTGGTGGGACACGCGTTGTAGTGCAGAGGGAGAGAGACTGCATGCGTTACACGTGGCGTGAGGTGAGGACAGGTGTTAGGCGAGGTGGCAGTGAGAGAGAGAGAGAGGAAACATGGAAAACTGTGGTGAGTGAAACGTGGAGTGGCTGTGGGACCTCCTGAGGCACACGCGTGGATGCCTTATAGCGTGACAAGTGTCACTGCACTGGACTGGTTTGGATGCTGGGCCTCCAAGAGCTGGGCCCACGAAAATGGATCTGAACAACAGCAAAATGACCCTAATTATCACTTGATTAAACTAATTAATACTGATTAAAATCTGACTAATCCTAAAACTACAATTAATGAATTAAAACCTGATTAAAAATCACCATTAAGGCTAAACGAAAAGTCAAAGCAGTAATTAAATCCTAACTAAAAATTAAAGCTAATCTAACCTAATTAATTCTAATAAACCCTAATTAAAATCTAACTAAGACTCTAATTAATCTAAACAAATGAGATTAAAATCTAATCCAACTCTATTAAATCTAAAAAAGGAGAATTAACTATTAAATTCTAATAATCCTATTTACTATTAATTTCTATACTAATAAAAATAGAAGAAAAACTCCATTAATTTCTAATTCCTATACAAACAAAAATAGAAAAAAGCTATATTAATTTCTACTTAAAAATACCTATTAAAAGAATGTTCTATTAAAAATCATTTTAAAAATTCTATTTAATACCTAAAAATAATATGATTTATTCTAAAAATCTATTTAAAAATCATTAAAGAAATCCCTAAACTATTAAAAAAAATCAATTAATGTCTAAAAGCTATTTAAAAATCTATCTAATACCTAGAAAAATGAATTAAATCTATAAAAAATCTAGAAAATAAGGGAAAAATCTAAAGACTACCGAGGAAGCCGATTAAATCGATTAGCGCCTATATCGAAATAAACGGTAAAAAACCCGGACACCGAGATGTCCTCAAAAAACAACAGCGAGAGCTGAAAACACCGGGACGAGCATCAGCTCACAAAGTACGTCCTCGTATTGGCCTGAAATGCTATCAGAGGGCTGTGATCCCGATAAACCAATGTGACTGGAAAAAATGCAATGTACGTGGTATGCAAATGCGAGATGAAATGAGTCGAAACATGAGCCAAATTGCGATAAGTAGTTGGTCAAATTTTGGGGTGCAACAGTTACGCCAAGGAAAGGTGTTAGCACCCAAAACGTCTATATTACTTTATAGGAGCCCTTTGAAATATCTACACTTCTTGGTTTGAAAGGGTTTATTTGAAATGACATTGGGGAGATGAGAAGAGAATCATTTTTTTAGATTTTTGTATTTGGAGAGACTTATCGCCTCATGCCTACGTACCCACAAAGCGCAATATAGGATCAAAACCTAGTAGTTTGTGGTACAAATAACAAAAAAATGGTTTTTTTTATTGTTTTTTAAATGTAAAGAAAAGTCGTCATTTTAAGGAGAAAACTACGACTAGTCACCCACAAGTATAAGATAACATTTACGTCACCAAAAGATGGAGGATTTCGCTTGGATTAAAATAAAAAAGGCTATCACTCAACATCTAAGTGGAAAATGTCAAAATCTTAAATACTATGGAAAATAGGAGAATTGCATCTCAACTATGAAAATGACTTATGTCTAAACTTTATAAAAGGTTTTAAATGAAAAAGTGCACAAAGGCACAAAAGGTTTGGATGAGTTTTTGTATTTTTTATGTCTTTTTGAAATATGATTAATATTGATTGACATTTATTAAAGAAAACAAAGTTTGAAAATCACTTGACCAACGTCAAGGTTTATTATAAAAGAGGTTTAACTTTGAAAACAAGAAGGTTTTGGAAAAGGGAGAAGATTTTGAAATTTGAAGAAAGGGGTGGAAAAGAAGCGACTATCCTAGAAAGCAAAATAAAAGGTAGAGATAAGAAGGATCTAACCAAAAGATAGCAAACTCCATGTCAAGCCAAATAAGAATTTCTTCCACCTTTAGCATAAGCAAAAAAGAAAAAAGTCAAATAAAGGCCTAGATCTCAAATTCATAATAATCCATGCATAGGGAACGAGACCTAATTCTAAGTCCAAGGGTTCAAGAATAATACAAGTCCAAGGTATAAGAATAATCCAAGAAGTCTAAGGTTTAGATCCATCCTCAAGCATAACCACAAGACTTAAGAGAACCAAGCTTTTAGAGGTTTAATCCTTTATTAATGTTTTTTGAACAAAACATGGTCCAAATGGACAAAGGGAAAAAAAAGAGGAAGCATAAACAATAACATGATACGATATGATAAAAATAAAAGCGTAAAAGTAAAGAGGTAGGGATCGAGAAGAAAACATAGACAAAATTATTACAATAATATGGTTAGTATAATATACATAATAGTGTTATTCAATCTTCATGAAGCACAAATTGTCAAATTATGGAGAATACTCGACTGATCGTCCATAAGAATGAAAACATGGTCTCATACATTACCATGGGGGGGACTTCAACTCGGATGAAATCAACGAGTACGCCAACTAACCCCCACGGGGAACAAAGATCTAATTATTTCAAACTACGCTACGGAGATTAGCAGAATAACATCTCCCTTACAAAATTGACTTAGTTCCGATTGAGGGACAATTTAGCGCTATGTTAAGAAATCGTAATTGGACTTATGTAGAAGCCACGACTATCTGAGGTCGATCAATAATAATGTTTTTACTAATGTATGCTAGAGAGATGATATGTAGATCATCCTCCGAAAGCAATACCGCACGAAAAGAAAATAGGTAAAGATTTCATCTTCATCAAGAACTTGAAACAACTTCCAATGATATTGAAGATTTTCATTGATCAAAAGAAAAAAAAAGAAGAGGGGAGAAGGGAAACCAAATTGAATTACAACATTTGGATCATTTCATCTTTAAGTTCCATCACTCTTCTTGGTGGATTAAGGCACTAAACCTATCACTAATTCAAAGCACCTAAAATGAATCTAATGATCCACTTAAAGATAGATTTGAACTAATGAAGGTTTATACAACCTCATCAAAACCCAAAGTCCATGGAATTTAAAGAGAAATTTGATCGACAAACATCAAAATTCAAGGCAAAACAAAAGGAGTAGGAAGAAGGAAGAAAAGGAACCAAAACAGTCCCAAAACAACCAAAAAACACAATTATGATATTGGTTAATCAATTAACCAATTTTCACTTGCATTTAGTTAATCGATTAACACTAGCAGGACAACAAATATTTTTGAAAAAAATTCAGCATTCATGATTCAATCATTTCTTCGAGCATCTCATGATCATGAATGGAATTTAGCACAAAAATTCAAGTAAAACAACATCAAATAACACCAATAAATTTTTTTTGTAAGATCCAAAGTTAAAGCAACAAGAATCAACCATAGTAACATTATGGAAGATGAATCAAGAACAACAATGGAGGAATAAGGATTTACCATTTTAAAATCTGAGAATGCTTTAAATCATCTTTAAGAACCACACTCCAAAGTCTTGATCTATAGAATTTGATGATAGCTCAAAGGTTAGTAAGCTTCAATGAAAAGCTTACTAACTTTTAATGGGAAAAAGAGCTTTAATGAATTTGGTGGTTGAAGGAAATTGAGAAAAATGAGAAGGAATTTTTACAAGGTGAATTTTCCTCTCAAAAGCTTGAAGAATGAATGAAATCAGGCCTCTATTTATAGAATTTAGGCTTGGAAATTTTGGTGGTTTGAAATAGGGTTTGGAATTTGATCTAGGCTTGGAAATTGAATTTGGAGGCAAAATCAAGATCAAGTGGTGATTAATGAGGGTGTATGATGCGAATTAATTATGATGAGGTAGGGGAATTAAAATAAGGTGATCTAGAATATTCTCATGATGAAACAAGTGATTTTTGGTGCCAAAATACTGCAAAATTTGAATTTGGCTCATTTTTCACAAAACGCATTGGTTAATCGATTAACCATTTCATGTACAAATTT